>MU669698.1:0-70490 GCA_026770625.1 Nicotiana glauca
CCTTTAATTGGAAAAACTCTTTTTTGTTTATATCCCTTCGCTGGGGTGTAAGCGCCATAAAAAAGAGGTGTGACACATGTGACTGGAACACTTACTATCGAGATACCATTTTTCTTTTTTGACTTTTCCTATTGTGTTCCTGCAAAGAAAGATTATGACCTTCTTTTAGGTGCCCAAGCTTATTTGGGTCCTTGTTGGTTAGTTCTACTAGGATCATGGCTGTTTTAAGGTTTTCAAATCCATCCCGAAATGTTAAATTTTCATAAATCTGTAGAAGGAATATTTATGTCCTGCCTTGTTACAGAAATGATACGCATAGGTTGATCCAATTTATGATCCACCACTAGTATTTGTACTTGTGGACTCTATTATGATAGGTTCGTTTCCATTTGACTTGTAAGTCGCTTGGTTAGACTTGACAGAACTGTGACCGGTGGATTTGCGCATGCCATTAAGTTGCATTTGCAATTCCTGAACCTCATCTTGAAGAACGTCTCTTTCTTTTTCATATACTTCAAATTTGATTTCCCAGTCCTTCTTTTCCCTATTGAGTCCCTTTAATTCATTTAGCATTTTTTGAAACTGTTTTAGGGTAAGATCAAGAATATCTTGTAATCGTTACATCTATCATAGTTATAGGGTCTCACATCTATCACAGTTACAGGGTCTTACTTCACTTGTTTCACCTCGTGCCATGAAGTAAATTTTAGTATCTTCTTTAAGGTCATCGTCTCATACATCTTCATTAGTCCATCAACCAGAATATTTGTTCATATCATTTTCCAAAGTCGTCATGAAAAATAAATTTGCTATTTCTTCATGTTCGAAGCTAGATTCATTGCTCTAGCTTCCGAATGATATATTTTTGTTGATCCCTCTGTAGACTTTTCTTTTAAGATTAGGGCATTCATCTTGAACATGGCCATACCTTCAACATTCAAAACATTTTCCACATTTCTGTCTTGTTCATTGTATTGTCCGGTGCTTTTAGATGACTTTGTTATTATTAGGTTCAGATTTTGGTTTTGATAGTGGTTCAATAAAATTATATTCTTACTTTGCATCACTAGTTGCATATAGATATATGGATTGTACTTCAGTCTTCTAGGTGTGCTAGATCCACAGATGGTGGGCAACCCAAGGGAGTATCCTTAGAATCAATCAAGATTGCTTTCTTCCAAGAATAAGACGGAGCTCCCTTACTGGTCCGTTACTTACATGCTTTTCTTTCCTCCGCAAGCCGTTGTGATTGAATATTCTTCGTTATACGTGATTGAATATTTTCGGTAAATCTTCCACAGTCATTGATCGATGAGCTTTCCGTAAATAGCGTGCTTTCCGTAAATAGCTGGATCCAAATATTTGTTTTCCACAAAATTCGTAATCACAACATAATTGATTCCTTGTTTCTTTCTTCTGGATTTTGATTTGTACAATTAATTCCTTGATCTTTCTTCCCTGTCTTCACTAGAATCTTGACTTCTCTGTTATTGATGTTCTTCCATTTTGTTAGGCTTCCTTCTTTGGAATTTTTTGCAAATAGAATTATTTATTTTCTATCATTAAAACATATCTAACACATGTGACAAGAATTGACCATTCATCTTACATAAAAAGCTGAGTATAAATTGAAAAGTAAGTGTAACGATCCGACTGATCGTTTCGAGTATTTATATTCGTTTAGTGATTTGAGATCTTGAGCTGCTTCGCATAATGTATTATGACTTGCGTGTATGGTCAGTTTTGGTTCTCGAGTGGTTTGGTTCTAATTTGGAGAGATGACTCTTAATTTGGAGACTTTAAGCTGGAAGGGTTTACTGAAGTTTGATTTTTATGTAGATAACTCCAATAAAGTATTTTGATGGTTTCAATAGATTCGTATGGTAAGTTTTAACTTGTTCGAATCTGGATTTTAAGGTTCCTAGGTTATTTTGGCTTGGATTGGCAAAAGTTGGAAGATTGATAAGTTTGACCGAGAGTTGACTTTGTTATTATTAAATTCAGATCTTGTTCATTGTATTGTTTGGTTCTTTTAGATGACATCCTACCTTTTTTTGCGTTTCCATATCTTCTCATAAATCTATTCATATTTCTTGAAATCATAGCAAATCTTCTTCAAGAGATTTTGTGTCATCATCAATATCATTCTTAGGTCCTTTAGTTGTAGCTTTGATGGCAACAATTTTCTTCTTCTCTTCCAGGCATGTTTTCTTGAAATATGTTTTCTCAAATGCTATGAGATCTCCACGTAGTTCATCGTATGACAATTTGTCTAAATCTTGACGTAACTACTTTTTTCTGCGATGTCATAGGCAAACTTGTTAATATTTTTTGAACTTGATCACTACTTGAGTAGGATTTACCAAAGGTTTTCGGGTCACCAATGATTTTGCTGAATCGTGTAAACATTTCCTCAATAGGTTCACCTTCTTTCATCTGGAAGAGTTCGTAGTCATGAACCAACAAATTTATCCGTGTTTCTTTCACTTTTCTAGTTCCTTCATAGGTAACTTCCAGTTTGTCTCGCATTTCCTTGGTTATATCACAACTTGAAATTTTATCATTTTATTCTCCACTTATAGCATTGTAGAGCAAATTTTGTGCCTTAGAATTAACTTGAACAACAACTATTTGCTCTTCTGCGTAGTCGTCTATATCTTTAGGATCAACCAGTAGTTGTCCTACTGTTGGAAGAAGATAGTTTCTTTTTTGATAATGTGTCATACTTTGACATCATAGGACTTTGTATAAATTTCCATGCGCACCATCCAATGAGAGAAATCCTGTCCATTGAAATATTGTGGCCTTACTTGCGTCGTCCCTTCTTGAAAGAGTGCACCAGCAGATACTTGAGTTGACATGATCTTTTCTCACTTGCTATTAAGCAAATAAATGAGACCCGCTCTGATACAATTGAAAGTGCAAGAGAAGGGGGGGGGGTGAATTATGTTTTTTCCTTTCTTTACTGGGTAGTCAACTAATTTTCTTTCTAGTGGACTAGATTCTTGATGTGAGATGTAAACAAGATACAAAAAAAATTGCAAAAAGTAAATGACACGGGATATTTATACTAGTTCGGATTCAGAATGAATCTTACATCCAGTCCCCTTGAGTTGCAAAGGTATTGTCTTTTACTTGGTATAGGTTGGTTGGTGTTTATACACCAACAACTTCATCACCAGCTTAATTCTTTCCTCTTATCCCGATACAATGCCTCGCCGATAATTTTTCTCTCTTTACTCTCTCCCTAGTTATGCAATAAATCTTGAATAGACTATAACGATGTTTGGAGTAGAATAAAAAGATTGATAGTGGTTTAATCAAAGTATAGTCTTCCTTTTCATCTCTGGTTGCATATATATCTATCTATCTATCTATCTATCTATATATATATATTGTACTCCAGTTTTTTAGGTGTGCTAGATCTATAGATGGAGGGAAACCTAAGGGAGTTGATCCTCAGAATCAATCAAGATTGTTTTCTTCCAAGAATAAGATAGAGCTTCCTTTACTCGTCCATTGATTTCGTGATTTTCTTTCCTCCACAAGCCGTTGTGATTGAATATTCTCCATGATGTGTGATTGAATGTTTTCCTTAAATCTTTTACACTGATTGATTGATGAGCTTTCCGTAAATAGTTGGATCCAAATATTTATTTTTCATGAAACTCGTAATGACAACACAATTGAATCCTTTACTAGAATCTATAATTGATTCCTTGATTCTTGCTTCTGGATCTTGATTTGCTCAATTAATTCCTTGATCTTGCTTCCAGATCTTTACTAGAATCTTGACTTCTCTGTTATTGATGTTCTTCCATTTCTTCAAATTCTTTCTTTGGAATTATTTTCCTGCAAATAGAATTAATTTATTTTCTATCATTAAAACATATATCTAACACATGTGACAAGAATTGACGATTCATCTTACACAAAAACTAGAGTATAAACTAGAGAGTAAGTACAACGACCCAGCTGATCATTTTGAGAATTTGCATTCCGTTTGGTGGTTTGAGGTCTTGAGTAGCTTTGCATAATGCATTATGAATTGCCCATATGGTGAGTTTAGAATCTCGAGTGGTTTGGGTTTGATTTGGAGAGATCACTCTCAATTTGGAGACTTTAAGTTGGAAGAGTTGACCGGAGTTTGAATTTTATGTAGACAACTCCAGTAAAGTGTTTTGATGGTTTCAATAGTTTATGGTAATTTTCGACTTGTTCGGATTTGGATTTCAAGGTTCCTAGGTCATTTTGGCTTGAATTGGCGAAAGCTGGAAGGTTGAAGGTATGGAAGATTGATAAATTTGACCGAGAGTTGACTTTGTTATTATTAGGTTTGGATTTTGACATTACTATTATGTTGACTTTGTATTCAAGTTGAGGTCATTCCGAGTTGATTTGATGAGTTTCGGCACTAGTTTTGGAAGTTAAAAGTTCATTAGTTCCTTAGGCTTGAATTGAGGAGCGATTCGTAGTTTTGTTATTGTTTTATATGATTGAGGACTCAAGTTAGATTCGTGTTATGTTTTGGGATTGGTAGGTGTGATTGGATGGGATCCTAAGGGCCCTAGGTATGTTTCAGATTGATTTCGGGCCATTTGAAGAGTTAGTTGCATAGCCAAAGGTTTCTGATTACTGGTGCTGTTGCACCTGCCAAAAAATGGTTGAAGGTGAGGGTCCAAAAATGGAGGCATGGAGCTGCAGACGCGGGAGCTGGGCAGGTTTTTTGAGTCCCAGATGCGGACATATGATCACAGATTAAGTGTTGGTTAGGCTCAGGGGCTTCTGCAGATGCGGAAGGCTTGCATAGAAGCGAGACCACACTTGTGATAGAGGACTGCAGAAGTGGGCCCGCAGGTGCGAGGGTGAGGCCGTTGAAGTGGAAGGCCGAGTGTTGAGTGGGAATCACAGATGCGATGAATTGACCGCAGAAGTAGCTTCACAAATACGGTTAAGTGATGGCAGATGCAGAATCACTGGGAGACCATATGATTTCGAGAGTTTGGCCATTTTTCATTATTTCGAGTTGTGGAGCTCGGTTCGAGGTGACTGTTGGGTGACTTTTCACTACAATTGAAATGTAAGTGAAATTTACCTAATTTTGATTTTAGATATTAATTATCCATGGATTATTACATCTAATTTATATGAATTTAAGGTGAAATTTGGGAATTTTCGCCTATGATTTTGGAGAGTAAGATTTGATGATTTGAAAGTTGATTTGAGGTAGGAATTGGATGAAATTGTTATGGTTGGACTCATATTTGAATGAGTGTTCGCAAATTATGAGTTTGATCAGCTTTTGAGATGCGGGTTTGGGGTTGATTTTTTGGATTAACTTTGCATAATTGAATAAAGATCATAGCGTTATTGCCTGGGATTATTGGTTAACTTTGCATAATTGAACAAAGATAGTAGCTTTATCGCTTGAGATTGTTTTCCATGTCTTTTGACTGATATTATTAAGTTGTTTTGCTAGATTCGAGCCGCCCAGAGATTGGTTTATATGCGAAAGGATTTTTAGAATATTGATTTGCCTTGTTTTGAGGTTAATATATTTCCTAACCTTGTGTGAAGGATACCCCTTAGAATTGGCCTTAGTTGTTTATTTTTGTTGTGTGAAGGATACCCCTTCACATAAAACATTATACCTATTTAGATGTTCTTGTTCAAAGTGGGGACTTGTGCAAGTACCTTTGGAATTTTAGCCTATTATGAACTTTTTCAATTTTCCTTAGACTTAGGCCTTTCCTTGGACCCCAAATTACTTACCATAGGACATATACACATATTTACCAAAGACAATTTATGTACAACATATTAATAGCACATAAAATATTATAATTAGCCTATGTGGCACCACGAAATCCTAGATCACTAACTCCTATGTTTTAAAATAAAAAAAATTTCGCTAGTTTCCTTTGTAATTTGGACATATCTACCTGTCAGAGAGCCCCCGAAACATATTTTCAAGAACCATTCAACAAATCCTATCATCCGTACAACTGGTATACAATTCATTTCCTCAACACTTGCACATATTCAATCACTCGACACATTCTTGCACATAGTTTGGTAACTTCGATGAGTCCCACACAGTTCAACCAATACACTATACACATTTTAATTAATCATTACCAATCTATGCTACCATTAATCATTCACTCATTACTAGAGTTCTTACAAATCTTTCATTTACCAGAAAGGGTATGCACAAGACTCAAATAATCACAACACATACAATTCTTGTGCAACTTAAGGAGATACAATGGTAAAGTATTTAGGGGAGATATGGGGTGTCTTTGCACCAAATGAAACTCAACATTAGTTTTCTTAGAGATAAGAGTTCGCACGATCACTACTAGACTTGTTCAAACAGGCGGGCATATTTTTCTTTCATTTCATATTCCGTTTCCCATGTGGCTTCCTCAACTCGATAAAGCACCACAATATTTATATATCAATGACAAGAACCTTAGCATTATAAACACCACTTTATCAGGATGATACCTAGGCATTGACTTCACAATTTTAAATCATATCACCTAGAAATTATAATATTTTATTTCCACAACACTCTAGATCTTCAATGGCCTCTTATATTTTCAGACTTTGCCAGAATACATTCACATGAACAATTTCGACCACTGAACTTACTTAATTAGGGTAACGGGGAGATATCTTTACATAAGCTAACCATCCACTAACTTCATCTTTAATAATTTCCACCGGGATGATACAAAATTGATATCCACCTACTTTCTTGGACATAAACATATGGAACCACAAAGTACATGAGGAACAGTTCGGGGAATATCATACTCCTAGTGCAACCTAATGTGGAATACGCTTAGGTCACCTTTATTATTAACCCACATAACATCTTCAGGGGAAAATATAGAGAATAGCCTGCTCATCCTTAAAACTCTAAATCTCTAGGCGAACACTCACACTAAACCCTTGATGGCCTTCAACAATTACTCTAAGATGTGCTATCATAAACTGACCAAAAATTTACCTATCCAATATATATATGATCACACTGTGAAGCTTCATATTTGAATCGTTTGAACTTACAATACCCAATGGATCTAATACAGTGAGGAACAACAGAGTTCAAGATCAGGCTGGAGTTATTCAGGANCTACTAACAATACTGATGTGGTTAATTATTGTGAGGACATCAATTATTAGACAAATAAGTCATAAGGGTAACTCGTATATTGGCAATAAGAACCACTAAGGAGGAATACTCAAGTACGTGAACCACTCATTTTCTAGAGTGCAGGGAAAATCCGTTTATCAAGAATAAGAATACTCTGGCACCTTGAATGTGATATTGGGTTTCAAAATACATGCACTTGAATTACACTCTTAACATTACTTGACACACGAAATCTATGCCACAAGCCCGTGAGGATGAAAATAAGTTGAACGCTTATGAGATTATCATATTTCAGACATCTTAACCCTTCCTGATAATTGATCATATACGGGGAAACTAAAGATATGACCAAACTTGTCTTTCAAATCGATATGCTCATGATATGTGCAAAAATCTGAAGGCATCTAATATCATCCTTTTCTCAAGTAAAACCACATAGCTCGGACATCTAAATATTGGGATAAAATCATGTACTGGTTAGAGGCATTCTAATGGTTAACATGATGCTCCATGGAGAAAGACAAATGACACTCTTATCCTCCCACGGAGGTGTAATACCAAGGGTAGCAAAACAATCCTCACATGAAACTGATATAGTCAATTATTCTAGGAGTCGAGTGAGAATAAGGCCACGTAACCCATCCAATCCGACCCATTTAAGACTTTGGAAAGAGGGATGCACTTTGGTTTGAAATCAGGGCAATTTTTGCCTGGGGTTAAAGGAAAGTCATTACTTCTAAAAACCATGAGACAAGCCCTAGTAGTCCTAGAAAATCGATAAAAATGGCAAGGACGTATTTAAAACCATTACGAGTTGATATAAAATAAGACCTCAAAGTGCCCACATGGATAAGTTCGAAAGAATGAGATGTTTTAATGCATTTATCTCGGAGAAGTAACCTGGGCTATCTGGTCACATGGACAAGAGGAGAAGGTTGATAATTGTTTAGGAAAAACTCTCATAAGAAGTGCGAGCAATATCTTGTTATCCTAACAAAAAGGAACATGTCCTCATCCTTAATGCGACAAGACTTCCTCTTTGATGCCATGAAACATAAATGAATTATACAATGAGAGTTATCAGATGAAGTAGATAGTACGGTGGCAAAACTAATGAGCACCATTTAGAACCAACGAGCATAAACCAAGTTGAAGACATTAGAAGTCTGTAGGAAAGGAGAAATTTACCCACTCTCGGGGCGCTTGTAGAGTACATAAAAGTACGGTTAATTAAATCATATCATATCGTTGGATAACTAGTCGAGACATCAAGGTAATATCGCATCGAAGATTACGGGTACACAACACACGATGCAAGACAACTGAAAAGAAGGAAACGAGCCTTATGGAAGTAACCTTTAGATCGTAACCACTAGGAACGGTGGTAATATAAAGCGATCATAAGAAGCTACATTTTTTTGAAAGAAGGTCTCTCTATGTAGTCACGTGATGTATAACTCCAGAATTCAAAAATCCAATTATATTTGGAAACTCTGCTTTATAATGAAGCACTACAACACACTTCTATGCAACCAGCTATTACGAGCCATATTGGGAGATGTTATAAGGCATGACCGAGAGAAAGGCTTTTACATAGGAATGTGTCACTAGGTGTATTTTTCCTTGGTCAACCAAAAACCTATAGGCGAGAGTTAGTTTGATGAGCAGATCATTGGACTAGCACATGTATAGATAATCCATTATCGAGAGGAGATCATTGGATCTCAGCAGTTGCGACATGTTATCAACCTTTGATGAATTTGAAGTGATACGGTAACCCAGTGAGATAGTATGGAATAACCATGGAGGGTTTGCTGATGTTCCTAATAAGTTCTTCATAGATTTTAACTTGAGAACTTCCCAGATGCTAATGAAAGGCAGAAAAACATGAGAAACTGGCATTGTGCTATAATAACCCCCAAAGGTGTGCTTGGTCTTGACGGAAAGCCTAGTAAGGGTCCTCACGAGGCAGAGAGTGTCACAATGACTCATAGAAGGATATGTTCTCTCATGGTTATCAAACAAGTGCGGGAAAACTAGCACCATGAATTCACTAACTAGAGAACAAAGTTAACACTTGTTATGGAGGTGTAACGGGGAGATAAACATTTTTTATATGTTGGACACGCTTCTGCTATATTAGCTCCCAACTGCAATATACGACCATGCCACGAGCAACAATAATACTAGGAAAAGGTGAGCTACTTACTGCAGGATGTCCCAAGTGGACACAAAAGTATGGCGACATAGGATCTTCATATGACAGGGACATGAGGATCTAAATTTTCAGAGAGACTTTATATTCATGCACAAGGTGACCATTTCGATTGACACGCACTCATGTGAGGTGTTAAGGTACGCTCTTTTGTTACTAGGCAGTAAGAAGCTTTCATGATGGTTTTTGCAAGAGAGTAGATTGACTATTCAAATCATATAAGCCATATACACAACTGAGTAAAAGAGTGACTCGAGAAGGATCGCAACACTGGGATGCTTTGCATGGAACTTGGCACCACATAGGAAAACTTTACATGTATGGCTCAAGCGAGTAGATTTTGTCCAATTAAATAAAAAGATTCTGTAAGAAATTCATCGGATATAATCCCTTAGTGAGAATTTAGGAAAATCAAGTGGAAGTATCATTAGAGTTATAACTCAACTCATGAACATACTTATAGAGCTCAATTCCATAGGAGGTTGTGAATAATAAAACTATAATAGGGAGACTTTGTAAATAATACGTCCCATTCAAAGAGTCGATACACAGAATATTTTGTTATTCAACACCTTTTTAAGACCACGTTTATGAGAACTCTTCAATATGGATGTACATATACAATGAGTAGAAATTCTTATTTGACTCACTTAACGATGTCAGGTTGATAGGGAAATAGCTTAATCGATACCCCTCGATTCCACATCTCTAACATACGTAGGTAACATGCTGACATACCACATGATCTGATGGTGCAGAGACATCAATAGGGACAAGGACACTCCCTTCTTAGCGATATATTTTTACCAATCTATCCATATCTCAGTACATTCTCCTAACAAGTCCTTGGGCAATCCACTCGGACTCAATGATGGGATCAATCCCTCCTTACATGCTTCAAATTCGCGGATTATGGCATCAAGGTTACCAATCTTGAGAATAAGACTTAGAGAGGAAATTAGCTCCCTAACTTGAGCTCTATTGCACGATTGGAGTATCAAAGAAGGGTGAAATTCCTAAATGTCCGAATAGCCTTCAACTTATAGATGTGGTCATCAACACACCGATAAGAAGGACTCTACGAGACACGGCTCCGAGACATCCTAGGACACTTCAAAAGCTTAGGCTCTGATACCAAGTTTGTCACGCCCCAAAATCCGAGGAGCGCGACCGGCGCTCAACCGAGTACACCCGACTGAGCAAGCCTAACAGGTTTCATACATACTACCCAACCCAACTCATAATTAAATAAGAGATGGGCTATATTAATCATACTTAGTAAGTATTTTATTAACAATTCCATTTCATTTCCATTAGCATCTTAAATCATAAATGTCAAAATATTACAAGTTTTGTTAATCGTTGCCAAACATCAATATTTCAATCTTAATTCCAATACCCAACACTGCCCACAGCTTGTCTACGGAGCCTCTAAATACAACTGAAGAATAATATAGAAATGCCGGCAACAAGGCTCCGACTATACCTTACACAAATACCAAAATAGACTCAGGAATAAAAGTGGCATGAGCCACGCAGGGCCCCGAGAGGAAAGGGGCTTACCAATGCAGCTGGCGGAAAGTGGAGGAGGTGCTACTGCCGGTGGACTGGAGTGCCTGCTATAGATCCACCTACAATCATAATACGAATGCAGCGCCCCCGGCAAAAGGGACGTCAGTACATTTGAATTGTACTGGTATGTATAACTAAACACCATTTTACTAGAAAGAACTATCAATTAGATACAAGCGAATAATATGGGAAAATCAAAGAGGCAATTCATATAATCTTTCATACAATTTCCACAACATTGATTAGGGCATTTCTGTCACGTGTTCACCACTGTTCTCATTACTACCTCCATCTCGAGCGGAGTCCGATCACGACCCGACCGACTAGGTCACCTCATTGGAGGCATTACTCTCAATCAATATTTCATTTCCCTCATCCGGAATCCAATATCAGCACATTACCACCATGTGTGCGGCATGGTATCCGATCACGACCCGATCGGCTAGGTCACTTCATTAGAGGCATTACTCCATTCTCATTAGTCAACACTTCAAATCTTTATCCCACACATATCATAACAATTTATGGGGCACTCATGGCCACCATCATCACATCGTTTCCCTTTTTCAATATTCATTTTACAAGTTGTGAACATAGACATATATATCAAGGATAATTAAAATTGCAATCACAGGTAAATGAGTACATAGCTAGCATGAATAATTCTTTGTTTCAATGTTGGCTTATAGCCCAAGTATTTCAACACATAATTGTACCTTTCATCATTATCTAATTGTAAAGATTGGCACATCATTCACATTGAGGCACATCCTTCATGAATATGTATAGATAATTGCATATCAATCAATGCGTAATAACAAGCAATATGCTAGCCAATTCAACTCTTACCATGCTTCCATGATTGACAACGGAGCTCAATTTCTAATAAAAAGGGTTTTTAGCCATACATACCTTTCTTGAGCTTTCCCCTAATTACTACGATATTCCGGAAATTCTAGCAACTTCAATCTATGTTGAGACATAGCAAAATTGAACACAAATTAGGAAGATATTCATAATTCTAGCTCTTTTGAGCATTTTATCAAATACTAGTTGGGCATCTTGATTTCAAATCCCCTTTTCAAGATTTTCTTCATTCCCTAACCCAATCTTTACTTATTTATGTTAAACAATCTTCCCATAAACCTAAGTTGTACATGCATGTATACACAATACTAATATACCCAAGTGTATACACAATACTAATATACCCAAGAATCATACCTCAATAACCCATCTTATACTCCAAACTCAAAATTAAAACCTAGGGCATAGAATATTACCTCTTAGATGAAGATCTGGTGATTGGGTTCTTTGATTCTTGAAGATTGATGCAAGGTTTGGATGATTTAAATGTTGGGTTCCTCCTTCTCTCTCTTAAATTCTCTCACATCTCTCTAAAATCAGTAGAAAATGATTCCAAATGAAGCCCCAAAGGCTATATATTGAAATGGGGTCGGGTTATAAAAATTAGAAAATTAACCCTCCGATGTCAACTCTGCCATAGAAGAATGGACCGCAGAATGAACATGCGGGCCGCAGAATGCACCGCAAAATCGGTGCCCAAAATTGGGCTACACTGGTTCAATCTGCGGTTTTATTTGCGACCGCAGATTAAAAATGCGGACCGCATAATTGACATTGAGATCGCAGATCTGACACGACACAGGATCACATTTTCCAGCCTTTGGTAATTTGATCATAACTTTGCGTAGGAATGTCCAAATGATGAACGATTTGAAGCATTGGAAACTAGACTGAAAGATATTTCATTTGATAGGTTACTCATCACATAAAACATTATACCTATTTAGATGTTCTTGTTCAAAGTGGGTACTTGTGCAAGTACCTTTGGAATCTTAGCCTATTATGAACGTTTCCAATTTTCCTTATACATAGGCCTTTCCTTGGACCCCAAATTACTTACCATAGGACATATACACATATTTAACAAAGCCAATTGATGTACACCATGTTAATAGCACATAAAATATTATAATTACCCTATGTGGCACCACAAAATCCTAGATTACTTAGCAAAATTTTTCCAGGGCCTTACAGCCTCAACTATGGACTATGCTTTGTCATGACTCGAGAGATTGTATTAGGTGCTAGGTTTGAAAAGGTGGTTGATATACAGGAAGCTAGAGCAGGTCCGTAGTCAGGAGCGTGAAGAGAGGGAGGCTGAGAGGCCTCGTGATTGGGTAGTTTTAGCGGTGTTTCTTCTGGAGGGTAGTCCACCACAACAGGGGTCGTGCTAGTATGCCCACTCAGATAGCTTGTCTAGTTCATCATGTTGCATCAGCTAGCCATAATTCATATAGTGCTTGTCTAGGTCAATCATCTCTCAGTGCCCTCCCAGCTCAAATCTTATCTTGTGCTCTATAAGTTCAGGGCTCATCTACACCAGGTTCTTTTAGTAGCTAATCTGGTTCTCGATTACCGATTCAGTCTACACCACCATTGATGGATTGGATTCGTTATGAGTGTGGGGTGTTTGGACATGTGAGGAGGTATTGTCTCCGTCTCTTGGGAGGTCCAGTTCAGCAGATGGGTCAGGTTATGACTTTTGCACTAGTTACTTCACGACCCGCCCAGCCAGCTCGGGGTAGGCTTAAGCAGCTAGAGGTCGCCCTAGGTAGGGAGGCCTATTAGGTGGCTGTCAGGCTCGATGTTATTTTTTCACTGCAAGGCTAGAGGGTGTTGCTTCAAATATAGTAATCACATATATTGTCTCAGTATGACCCAGTGGTTCTTCTATATTATTTGACCCTGGTTCGACTTATTCGTATTTATCATCATATTTTGCTCGTTTATTGGATATGCCCTGTTAGTCCTTAGTTTCTCCTAATCATGTATCTAAGCCGGTGGGTGATTCAATTGTTGTGGACAATGTGTATTGTTCTTGTGTAGTGATTATTGGGGGATTGGAGACTGTAGTTGATCTCTTATTTCATAGTATGGTTGATTTTGACGTGATTATGGGTATGGATTGGTTGTCCCCATGTCATTCTACTCTGGATTGTCATGCTAAGACCGTGATATTGGCGATGCCAGGGTTACCTAAGATCGAGTGGAGAGGTTTTCTGGACTATGTTCCTAGTAGGGTGATTTCATATCGTAATAACTAACGGATGGCTTGGAAGGGGTATTTGTAATATTTGGCTTTTGTGAGGGATGTTGATGCTGATACTCCTACTATTGATTCTATCAGGTAGTGCGAGACTTTGCAAATATGTTTCCTGTAGACTGGCTATGCATGATACCCGATAGGGATTTCTATTTTGGTATTGACTTGGTGCCAAACACTCAACCTATTTCTATTTCTCTGTACCGTATGACACCAATAGAGTTGAAGGAATTGAAAGAGCAGCTTCAGGAACTTCTTGATAAGTGGTTCATTAGGCCTTATGTGTTGCCTTTGGGTGCACCGATTCTGTTTATGAAGAAGAAATATGGTACTTTGCTGATGTGTATTGATTATAGGCAGTTGAACAAGTTACAATTAAGCACAAGTATACTTTGCCGCGCATTGATGACTTATTTGACAAGATTCATAGAGCTTGGGTATTCTCTAAGATTGATTTTAACGTGATTCTTGGCATGGATTTCTTGTCGCCATGTCATGCTTTTCTGGATTGTCACGCTAAGACCCTGACGTTGACAATGTTGGGATTGCCTAGGATTGAGTGGAGAGGTTCTTTAGACTTGTTCCCAGTAAAGTGATCTCATATTTGAAGGCCCAACGGATGGTTGGGAAAGGGTGTTTCACGTATCTAGTCTTTGTGAGGGATGTTGGTGTCGATCGTTCCGGTAGTGAGGGACTTGCCTGCTGTGTTTCATGCAAACCTGCTTGGCATGCAACCCGACATGGATATTGATTTTGCTATTGACTTGGTGTCGGGCACTCAGCCCATTTCTATTCATTCCTATCATATGGCTGCAGTATAGTGGAAGGAATTGAAAGAACAACTTTAGGAGCTTCTTGATAAGGAGTTCATTAGGCTTAGTGTGTCTCCTTGGGGTACACTGGTTCTATTTGTGAAGAAGAAAGATGGTACTTTGCGGCTGTGCATTGATTATCGGTAGATGAACAAAGTTGCAATTGAGAACAAGTATCCTTTGCCGTGTGTTGATGACTTATTTTATCAGCTTCAGGGAGTTAGAGCGTTCTATAAGATTGATTAATGGTCTAGGTGTCACTAGTTGATGTTTTGGGACTCTAATATTCAGAAAACAGCATTAAAGATCCGCTACGGTCATTATAAGTTCTTTGTTAGATCTTTGGGCCGACTAATTGTTACACCCCATATTTTCGTATGTAAAAGTATGTCATAGGCAAATTGGTGAAAGCTCGGAATTGAGATATTAAATCCTATATTTTTGTACTTTAAAATTTCATTATAAGTTAATCAACGTAAGTTTGAGAATAGGACTATTTTGATATTATAAGCATTATGCTATTTCAAACAAGTGATGAGCAAATTTGTGAAGTTGAGAGCATAAGCAAGTCGAGGAAAATGAATTTCGTCGAGGTTTGACATTTTGGGATAAGTACGGCCCGAGATAAAACTTTACAATCCAAGATTTACATAGAAACCTTACAATCCAAGCTTACGTAGAAACTTTACAATTCAAGCCCCAACGTTAATTCACTTCTCAAATAGCAACGTTGTTGCTATGTTCTTAAGGAAAGATTTCGGTGAAGAATTTCTTTGCATGGCAACGTGATTTCTTCGAGCTTTTCATACCACTTGTTCCATATTCTATTGCAATTAACACGTATGAGAGGAATTGTCAAGATAATCCACTCAGGTATGTTAAGGCTATCCCTTCTTTCTTTTAGCATAATCTATACGACATAAACGGAACGAGCAAATACAAAACTTCTCTAAATGACTCTATTCATATAAGTATTAGAAGTGCCTATCTTCTTGAATCCTCATATGTCTTATTATTCCATCGTCTGTTCATGGGTCTCAGAAAATACGTAAATGGATTTTATGATTTTAATCATAGGCATAATAGTTTATGAGCCGAAAGATTTACATTGACCCATGACCAGATGGCGTTATGTGCGCATATATATGTATATTATATGTATATGGGATATGGGATATGGAAAAAGGTTATGGCGTTATATACACACCACCACCTCAATAGTTGGTATATATTGATGATTTTTCCCACAGTGGCAAAAATGATCAAATTGGATGCCCTCAAAGTCTTGATGATATTATGATCATGTAACTATGCACGACATGAAAATACGTATATGCATGAAACTATAATTATTTCATGATTTACAGAGTTATCCAGACTTACAATTTGAATCATTTACTCTATATTTCTTCCATGTTTGTTATGTACTTTTTTATATGCCTTACATACTTGGTACATTATTCGTACTGACATCCATTTTGCCTGGGAACGCTGCGTTTCATGCCCGCAGGTCCCGATAGACAGGTCGAGAGTCCTCCAAGTAGGCTATTGGCTCAATGGAAGATGTTGGTGCATTCCATTTGCTTTAGAGTTTCTTGTTTGGTCAGCATGATTTAGACACATATTGTTTGGTATAGCGGGGCCCTGTCCGGACCTTTATTTTAAGTATGTACTCTTAGAGACTTGTAGATAGATGTCATGTATTTGAATGGTTGTATGGCCTTGCTAGCCTATGTTTTGAGTTTAAAAATGATCATGTTGGACTTTTAGGCCCGTATGTCACATGTATAAGATTTTATGTTAGGTTGGGTCATTCTAGATTGAGTATTCCCTTGTGTTTATTATGGTTAGCCCATGATAGCTCATTTGGCCCATTTTCCAAAAAAAGTTTAATAAGAAAGATATGTTATGTTGGTAATCGATTGATTAATGTATCGGATTCTCGTTGCGGCGCATAGGATTGGGTCATGATAAAAGTGGTATCAGAGCAGTTCCGTCCTAGGGAGTCTACAAGTCGTGTCTAGTAGAGTCTTGTTTATGGGTGTGTCGTGCACCACACTTATAAGCAGTAGGCTACAGGGCATTTAGGTAGAGCTCAGTTGTATGAAGATGATGCCTACATCCAGAAAGACGATTGGTAAAAGATATGGCTATGTGAGAGTTGAATTAGAGGAACTCGACTTTGCATCATGCTTATGATAAGTAAACGTGAGGTCTTCAGCAGATCATGTACGTACTGAAAGGTGTAAGCCTTTTGATAAGGAGCCTTGAGGCAAGAATACCTATCCACCTTATGGTGAAAGACAATTAGAGTTTCAGAAGATAAATAGAAGTTTCAACAAGCAAAAGAAGTAAGATGAAGAAGGGCACGATGCGCCCAGTTAGTGAAGGTTAACAATGTTTATAACTCAAGCAGAAAAATATAAGCTTTTTGATTTATATTCAACAATAACAAAGGTATGTGAAATTGGTCTTACCTATCTCAATTATGCCCTATGGGGGCTAATAGGTATAGTTTAAGAAAAGGACGGAACATCGGGATCCGGCTGAGGTTAGAGTAACCCAAAATGGTGAATGAATTGTTTGTGTTAGTTGACATTTCCGAAAGATATTACAAATATGCTAATATATCTTCTTGTGAGACATCTAGATCATGGACTCTAGAATATTACAATTAGATGTGAATACTAGCATGATAAAAAAATTTAGAAGATAGGCATTGAATCCCGGAAGGGATAAATATTACCTTAGTATGACTCTCGTCCCTAGTAGAGCGAGGATGTTGAGCAACCCGAAGAGCCGATGGATGAAGCAAGGGAAGCTAAAAGCAAGACAATATCTTGTTGATGTTTTCACAAGAACGGGGTGACATCGGTAGATCAAAAAGATGACGATATTATCAGTTCCATAGTCAGGATAAGGAAGATACGCGAGGTGATAGGCATTAAGACAACAAAAGAGTATAGGCTATAAAGCCATATCCTTATTTCGAGAAATAATTTCGTGACTCTAACATGATTACCAATAGAAAAAGTTAGACCAGGGTCTAATAGAAATTAATATGTGCTGGTGAACAAGATAAACTAAAGATGAATTAGGGACTGTGTGTTCTAGTTATACTAAGTGTCACCCTCATGAGTAAGGAATTTTGTTATCCTTGGTACAGAAAGATTACCACAAGGCGAGTAAGGGTCAGCGTTAATGTGAACAGATGCCAAAAATGAAGAGGTAAAACATATAGATCGTCGTAGCCCTAAATCTTAGTACTCCCTGAAAGGAGGGAATATGGAGTGATATGGCATTAAGTTAGAATTAAGTGATTCTAGTAACTATGGAATGGTAAATAAAAAATACGATAAAAATGAGAAAGGGATGATCTTGCACTTATTCAAATCCTATAGATATGCTAAGATTGTAGAACATTTTGCAAACACAACGGCAGGGAGAGAAAGTGAGGGTTCCTGCCCGAGATGTTATTGATAGATAAGGAGACAGTATGTGACGTAAGTTAAGACAAAGGAAATAACCCAAGAGAGATTACACGGAATATAGATATGAGAATGGGCCAACAAGTAGTTAGCAGGTGATTTAGGAAGAGCCTAGTTGTGGCAAGACAAGAGGTTACAGACGAGTCAACAAATCCTGCAAGATAAACATAAAAAAACCCAATATAGTGAATTCAGCCTCGTAGTAATGTCATTGTAATACTCGAGATATATTCAGATAGGAGTCGCAGTAGTTATAGGTACCGTATGAATGTTACGGAAATAAAAGAGAGTGGTACTAGGAAGACAGTCAAAATATCAGTTCCGAAATAACCCTCCAAGCATAAGGGCATAAGGGTAAGTAACTACAAATAATTATAGGAAATGAAGGACGACAAAAGGTCCGTAATAAGCTCATGACTTTATAAGAGTCATAGGTTCTTCTCTAAGTACTACAAAGAAAGATTAATTGAGGAAATAAAGAAGAAGGCTTGAACCTAAGCTCAGTCACCTAAAGAGGAAATGGTCTTCTAACAACAGTCTAACAATAATATTGTATGCACTCCATAAGAAAGAGGCACCTACCATGGCTAACGAACGAAAAGTAAAGTCAAAAGTAATATTCGAGATCATATGAGTTGCACAAAAATTCCGGCATGCATGGGAACTAAGATAAGCTAAGTATGCACGCAACAAGGAGGCGAAAGACAAGGAAAAGTAATATATTACGTTTAAAGAAAGTTGAGAAAGAACGGAAGGAACTATTCGATCAATGATCCAGAGTTGGCTATGTTATGAATGAACTTACGATTTTCGAGTATAAAGATATATTGACAATCATACTCATACGTACATGCATGACACTATAATTATTTAATGATTTACAAAGTTATCCAGACTTAACAGGTTGAGTCATTTACTCTATATTTCTTCCATGTCTGTTATGTATTTATTTATGTGCCATACATACTCGATACATTATTTGTACTGACGTCCCTTTTGCTTGGGGATACTATGTTTTATGCCTGCAAGTCTCGATAGACAGGTGGAGAGTTCTCCAAGTAGGCTATCGGCTCATCGAAAGATGTTGGTGCGCTCTATTTGCTCTGGACTTGCTTTTTTGGTCAGTATCATTTAGACGTATATTGATTGGTATAGCGGGGCCCTGTCCCGACCTTTATATTAAGTGTGTACTCATAGAGGCTTATAGACAGATGTCATGTATACGAGTGCTTGTATGGCCTTACGCACCTATATTTTGAGTTTACAAATGATCATGTTGTCCTTATAGGCCCATATGTCATATGTATAAGTTTTTATGTCAGGTTGGGTTGTTCTAGATTGAGTATTCCATTATATTTATTCTGGTTAACCCATGATAGCCTGTTTTGCCTATTTGCAAACAAAAGTAAAATAAGAAAGATATGTTATATTGGAAATCGGTTGGGTAAGGTACGGGGTGCTCGTTACGACCCACATGATTGGTCGGTACACAAATGACCCAGCAACATTTATGCATCTGATAAACATTGTATTCCATCCATATCTTGGTTCGTTGTTATGGTATTTATTGATTATATCCTGGTTTGCTCACTTAGCTAGTAGGATCATACATAATATATGAGGATTATACGACAGAGATTATGGGAGCAGAAGCTTTATGTACGCGGTGAAATCAGAGGGCCCGATTTCACGCCATTATGTCATCTCGGGGAGGTACCTCGAGACCCCGAGGACATGAAGCCACTTCGAGGCTTGTCAATGCCTGATTCGAGGCTGAGATAAGGACAAATTGGGGAAGCCCCCAAGACACGCGGTTGAGTAAGACAGGCCCGGCCTATCCATAGCCTATGCTGAGGCATCGTGTCAAGCCATCACATTTCCATATTTTATAAATCATAGCTGAGTTCCCCTCCTATATAAAGGGGACTCACCCTACCTTGTAAGGGACTAATGTAGCTCCATTTTTCCACAAGTGCAATAATATTTCTCTCTCTCTCTCTCTCTCTCTCTCTCTCTCTCTCTCTCTTTTTTCTAAAACTTATTGGCTCTAACTGATCCTAGGATAGCTCGATATCCATCGCCTTTATAAGTGTTCTTCATCTTTATATGTGTTCGTCATCGTATAACTTAGTTTCGGCTATAAAGTGATTTAATGAACTTTATTTGATTATATAACTAATCGTTATATCATCCTTGGTTATCCCCGATAGCTCGGGCTCGACCTTGAAGTCAACCCCAAAGTCCTCATCGGCCAAACCTACACCCGGTCAGCAGGCCCTTCGGTTTGATCATTATGTCGTTTTAACTCGCACTCTATCGTTAAATTTCATATTACTAGCGTAATCTGCTCTAACAACTAGCTTGGGAATAGATCATGTATTTTTAGAGTCCCATTTTACAAATTTAATTGTCATTACCATTTTCATGGTAAACAGTTTGGTGCCCACGTGGGGCTAAAAATAATAGTGATTATTTTCTTGCTAGTTTCTTTACACAAACGCATATCATCTTTCATAATTTTTCTCATCCAAGATCCTTTGATTTCAGGTAAAAATGTCTAGCTCAGTAAACAGATTTGAGAACGACTGCCTCGAAGATCATGGGAAAAATGGTGTAGCTATCCCGGCCGCTGGAGCACCATTACAGAATCCTGATAATGCACTCGGACCGGTAATAGTGGACGCGGACTTATAGGACGCGCAGCAAGTCAACGAAACTTCTCGCACCGATAGAAGCGTGCGACACATTGACCGACAGGAAGTTCAAAAAACCCCAGCCTGGGAAGATCATGAAGTTAGACTTCACGTTATTTTTGAAATGTTGAAGGCACAACAATTGGCCATTGGTCAGTCGCAAAGCCATCCGATAACCCTCAGCGTAGCAGCACTAGAGACAACTTCCACTAACGAATGCACCACCGCTCACGCATGCACGAAGAAAGACAGCGACTATCAAGATGACCCGGCCGCGGAAACATATGTCGATGCCATAGAAGCAGTAGCGGCGAAGACCTAAAAGTCGGAGGCCGAACAAAGAGAGGAAGAAACACCACAAGAAGTCGCATCTCGCTCCCTAGTAGGACAAATGAGATCGCATCCGATTTTGGATGAACAGATAACCCTGGAATTTGATCAGGGTTTAAACAAAGCATACCTACTGACTCCAGGTCGTTTCAAATGACGCTTAGCCATATACCCGGTCAAGACTTGGCCATGCGTCCGTACCCTGTACCGGCCACTAATCGGGGCCATGAGCGACCATCTAGAAACCTTTGTAGGCCCAGCACACCCAAGCAGGCCTTCCACGAAGAAACTAAAGCTAAACAGATGGAGATACCATCCATGCGCCGCTAATGGGATGAACGCCTCAAGATCTAACCTACCTCACAACGGTAGGGAGTAGTTTGATGGCGACGTTCTCGGGGAACCTCCAATGAAACCATATCCGATGAGGCACAACCAACAGACAAACCTCGTCCGGCAGAGTACGGGCTCAACATTGTTATGCCAAATATCTTAGTCACCCTAAGCGAAACCAGGAACGCTGAGCGACTCAGGCCTACTCGACCAAGATCTCTTCGGAAGAACCACAACCCAATGTGGGATCCGCAGGACGCTAGCGGCAGCGGGGCCACGAATGACTCCCATCTTGAAAATATGATAGCCATGTTACTCAGTCAAAATTGCCATCGAGTACTATCGAGCGGTCAAGCTCCAATCTGGCCCCAAGGAAAGAAGACAACCGGGAAGGATAAAGGAAACAAGCCACGACGTATCACCACGACAATGAAGGAGCGGCGATGCCCTCTGAGAACTCAAAACATGGGAAGTAAAAATACCTGCCGCCGGGAAAAAACAGATCTAGGGAAATATTTCCAAGGATACTCTTGCATCCAGGGAGAAGGGCAACAATGATTCCACCCCAGCGTCGCGTCAGCACATTGGTAAACCTCTCCCTAATCTGCTTAATCTTAAATAAAACATTTGTTCATAGATTCAGGAAGTTCGGTCACCCACAATGACGGTATCAAACCAAAAGTCAGTGGGGCGATCCGCATTAACTAACCAAATCGCCCCCACATCCGAATCTTTGGAAAATTCCAAATAAAAAATCGCCAAAAGACCATTCTCTCAATATAGCCCACCTGATTTCTAGCCGGGACATCGAGCCTTACATCATAAAAGGAATCACAAAGTATAGACATCTTATTCAGACGACCACCGATGCACTACCCGAAGGCGCTGACAGCCCCATCTTGCCGAAAGAATGAGATTCCTTGCAAAGGGTAGAACTAGAATAAGCCGACAGGGACACATTGAGTACCAGAACATACACACCGCGTTAAGAAAAAACTACTTTGCTCCTTCGTTTTCTTTTTACTAATCTGAACGCAGACAGCTGGCTAGGATATTTGGAGGTTCTCAAGACTCTGCCTGGAGATTCCTAAGCCTCATATGGGCGACCGTTGCATTTTCTCCCTTTAGCCGGTCTTTCGGCCCAAAAGGGACCTTGTTAGCAAGATTATAGGCACAACATCATACCAGAAGAAGGTTTGATGATGTCGTAGGCATTATTCTGATATCCCAACAACGAACGGTGGTTTGCCTCTAAGAGAATCCCCCCTCGGGAGGATCAAGATACGACGTACTTAACCCCTATCGGGAATCATATGCTGGGCCAAACAGTCCAAGAAGTCGCGCACGCACGGGGCGAGTTCACAATGACAAAACAATCTACATCTGTACCAAGCAATAAAAGGATATCTTATCGGCATTTTATTCTCCGGATAAAGAAATCTCAAGTGTATCCCCAGCAGGGGCCCCCCTGCACCGAATGCATTCTGAAATACTCGGAGACTTAATGCCTATGATTGGGCACTCACACGATCTGAGGGTCGGAATTCCGAGCTCATAAAGCCCCTACAAGGCAACTCTGAGCTCATAAAAAGCGGTCTTCACGCTTAAACAACTTGATGACTCGGAGGCTGTCGTCAGTCACCATACGCTAGAAAATCTGATACTCTAAGACCCTTAGGGGGAAAACTCGGCATAACCAGGTCCATTCTACATCACCTAAAAACTGTAAGACCTCAACATGCATGACAAATTGTAAGACCTCAACAGGCATGACAAACTGTAAGACCTTAATAGGCATGACAAACTATAAGACCTCAACAAGCATGAAAATCTTGAAGTTTAGGCTATACGTCGCATTTGTAAGAATCCTCAAAGGGCATACCCTCGGTGTAGACGCCTAAACTATTAGTTTGCATAAAAAATGTCTACGGCCAAACGCACATGACTATGGTCAAAACGGCTGATACAGCCAAAATAACGCGACTCATGGACGCCCAAAATAACACGACTGATGGACGCCCGACCATTGCTAAACAAAAATCGCAGGCCACTACTTCAAATATACTTTGAAAAGAACCGGTTAAAATAGGCTTCCCTCAATAGGCAAAAACGAGCTTCGACCATGTCAGCTCCAAATCACAGAGGCTTCGACCTACTCAGCCATGAGCTATGTACCTTTCGAGGTGCTCGAAATATCACAGATAATGACTTGAAATCGAGGTTCTTCTAGAAACAACGACAGGTCAGGCAAAAATCTTTTAGAAAGACCTTAATGAGTGGAAAACAGAGCATACAAAAAGTCTACGGGCAAAAACAGCGTAAGAGCCATTGTTGCCGGCTAGGCAACTACGGACCACATATCAAAAGGTCTCTACGACCAAATAAGCATAAGAACCATTGTCGCCAGCCAAAATTGACAAATTGAGGATTAAAGTAAGCTCGAGTCATAACCCGATTTGGAGACCGGATCCAAAATAGTTAACTAAGAAAGCCCTAGAGCCACATATGGAAAGGTCTCAACGACCAAATAATGTGTAAAGCACTACCTCCGTTCAGGAAATCAAAGGCGCTTAAAGGTCAATTACAGCCCGGATCGGAAATAGGCTAGGATACTGGACCAATAATAAGCACAAAACTACATCATGCCTAATGGCACAGCATAAACGCCACGATACCAGCCGAGTGAGCCTCCAGGTCACCCGCTTATATGGTCACTTAAACCCGAGGCAAGGAAGGCCACAATCACCCACACGTGCGGACAGGGAAGGACTTAAAGATCAATTACAGCTTGGATTGCAAAGTGACTTGGAGACTGGACCCATAATAAGCACAAAACTACAGCATGCCTAAGGGCACAACATAAACGCCACGTTCGCCAGTCGAGTGAGCATCCGGGTCACTCGCTTATAAACTCACTTAAACCCATGGCAAAGATGCCACCATCACCCGCCCATGCGGACAGGGAAGAAGTTAAAGGTCAATTACAACTCGAATCGCAAAATGACTCGGAGACTAGACCTACATGGCCGAACAAAGCGCAGGGACGACAATGCTTGCTCGCGTCAAGAATCACACCTATGGGCCCCGGGCTAGCCCAATTAATCCTAGACCTACGAAGATCCCACCAACATCAAAACTAGTCTGCCTGATCGAAAGCAATAACGGAAAGAGATGCGGAATAAGTAAGGCTTCTAAGTCTATTTTTATATCACATACGCAAAAAAAGGAGGGGAAAAGAGGGGGGGGGGGGAAGACGCACTCTCCATAAAGAGACATGTTCTACATATATAAAAAATGAAGCAACAAAACAGCACAATCTACTATCCATTCCGAAGGGCTGCAGCTCGGCGGGCTCACTCCCTGTTCTGTCAGCAAGAAATGACCATGTGTCACACTCATCCGTCCTTGCTCGATCCAGTTCTTCAAAAAGAATGAAGCCCCTCATGCAAATCTCCTTGAGTTCATATCTTCAAGATTTACAATGGACATATTCCTCGATCCTTTTCTCCCAGTCGAGAGCTCGCTTCAGCTCGAACTGAGCATCTGCGGTATCCTTCATATGGATCGTCATCTCCTGATCAATGTTTGTTCGGCTTAGCATCACCTTAGCTTGAGCGTCAATTATCTCGGCTCTGGTCTTCGAAAGATCGGACTCAAATTTATCGATCATATCTTCTTGGATTTTGGCATTATCTCGAGCCAAACAGAGTTGGACTTCTAAGGCGGGAACCTTGGCCAAGGCATTTGCCTCCTCTAAAACATGAGCTTGCACCTAAGCCCTTAGCTTGCCACAAGCAGTTCTGGTGCGATCAATATCTCCCTCAAGGTACTCCACAACCTCCGCCTTTTTCTAAAGGTGATATAACAAAGAAAGGAGTTAACCTAAAGAGGTCGAAGAAAGCGAAGCTTGAGCTACATAAAGTTACCTGCTCCATCAAATAACTTTCATAATTCGAGCTCCGTTACGCTTTGCATCGCCAATGCAACAACGTACCCTACTTCTCCTCGTTAAGCTTGGCCCCTGGACGGACCAACTCAAATATCAGCCTATCACAGGCCTGCATAAGGAAAACTCAATGACGACTGAAAGATGCGGAATACAAAGAAACTGCACCTAAACTCACCACGAAGTAAAGCCGACGTACTTCCTCGAAGTTGGAGGATACTCCTGTTGATCCTGTCCCTTCACCCCTGGGAGAACCTGCTTTGGGCAAAGCATATCCGGTCGAAGGCATCGACGACCTAGAATCAGGTACTCCGGAGGTAGCGGACTCAGAAAACGCCTTCTCCTTGGAGACACTGGCCCGATCAGCACCACTAGGAGATCCATCGCCTCAAGGGGCGAGAAGAGGGGTCGACGACTCCTTTCCCTCTTTGGAAGAGCACTGTCTTATCCAAGGCAACTGCTCGATGCCTGCAAGAAGAAAATCCAATGCAAGTAAAAAGGGGTGAATATTACCTCAAGTATGTGAAGGCCAAGGCAAAGGCAACATGCGCACATACCTTGATATTTTGCTCCCCACCTAACGCGAAGAATAACTCGCCACCGACGTTTGTCGCAGGACGAATGGGTCACTAGCCTCCATACCCACCCGGGTAGATCAGATATTTTGCCTGACGTCGATGAAGCTGCTACAACAAGGTAAAAACACTATTATTTAACTAACTTCCACTATAGGTACAACCTGAAAAAACACCAGACGTTCCACTAACATATACTACCCTTCGGGAAATGGCAAGAGCTCCACAGGGATAATGTCGACTGTTCGGACTCGGACGAACCAACCGGCCCATTCTCGACCCTTTTCTCTTCGTCATCAACAACAAAGGGCATGGACGAATGACACTTCAGGGTTAGCAGGCCCTGGTGATGAAAGGGTCGATACAGCTGGATGAGGTGATCAAGCGTGAATTCAAGATTGGCCTTCTCCGCAAATAACCTCATCATCATAACCACCCACAAAAACGATGGATGTATCTGCGCTAAAGTAACCCGATACTTCGAGAAAAAACAAAGCACGACCTTGTCAAGGGGGCCAAATGCGAAAAAATACATATATGCACTCAAGAATCCATCAGTGGAATCCGTAAAATTCTCTCCCGAAGAAAGCACCTACAGTGCTATCCCCTCACTCCATCCGTAGTATTTTCTCACCATCTCTAAGTGCGCTCCCCTTATCCAAGATACTGTCTTCATAATGAAATCCCTCGGCTCCCGAGCACCAGGAACAACACTCTCCGCTCTCTGCCATGCCGTCCCCGAAATGGTCACCATTACTATGGTAAAACTAACAGACCAAAGCAAGGGCGCACACCAACACTTTTTGTACCTGAGGAAATGAGGAACCCTATGACAAAGCGGGAGTACAGCTACCTAAAAATACTGAAGTCATGCGAAGAAGCCGAAGCCTCCCTACTTATATGCTAAGAAGCGACAATGCTTCGCCAACCCGGAATAAGCCCCGGGGATCCTACGACATCGGTATAGTCCAAGGGAGTGATACCTGACCCTGAAAGTATCCTTTGACAAGAACCCAAGACTCGAGGACCCATCTGCATTATCTCCAAACTCGAGGTAGCATCCCACCTCCAGGATCCCTGCTGGAGATAAATCGAAATTTGCAAAGCTCTCTATGATGTCACTCAACGCGAGGCAATTTCAGATTTCATGATTCCCTTTCTAAAAAAAAAAAGAAAGAATGAACACAAGAATCCGTAATTGCAAAAGCTCCGCAAAGGTTCGAAGCGCTGCCTGAGTATATGCAACCCCTTAACAAAAAATCTATCTTGTATATATCTAAAGGAAGTTGTCGGCATCGAAAATCAAAAGGGACCCCCCGTTACCCGAAGCTGGCCTTCATCCAGGATAACATCCTCGAAGGCCCCGAAATTTGACACATTATCTCCATGCAATTCAAAAGGCTCAGGAAGCCCAGTCCTATTCGATCAATCCAGGATTGCCCTGATATACAGTAATGGCCTCGAAAGGGAGCCATGTCGATCAGTAGAGGAGCGGAAAGGGTGCTCGCACCCAAGCCAAATATCAATAATCAAGAAGTAAAAGGAGGCATTCAAAGGACCTCTAGGGTTGTGAAAACATACAGTTACTCAACAAAAATCAAAAGCGGAAATCAAAGGGATATATTCATATTCATAAAAATTCATGTACAACAGCCCTCGAAGGGTCATTACATACAATTATGAAAGCTTACGGGAGTCTACCCCTAGAACGAAAGAACGTAACGATGTACATGTGATGAAACCTGGAAGCCCAGTCCGCCCCCTAGGGTGAATCTCCGATATTAGAATCCTCGAGCATCGCACCCTCGAGGGTGATTCCTTCGACCCCCACCTCATCTAGGTTCCTAGCTCAATCCCTCAAGGAATTCTCGCCGGAGGAGATGAATAAAAAGAAAATGAGAGGACGCGGAGGAAGCAGAGAAAAGAGTCATAGCCCCCCAAAGCCAAAGGTTGAAGATTCGGCGGGCCTCAACCTCGACGACCGGTAGGGACACCTTATCCCTCGAGAAAAAAAGAGCCCTAAGGATGAGGTGTCACACCAGGCCCAGGTAAGAGAGTGAGCAGCAGTGTATAATATAAACGACTGTCTACATAAGAGGGAGACCAACTCCTCATGCATCACCAACTCGGGCCAACAGCAGCAGCAAACACAAACATACCAATGACTATAGCAGGACAATGCGACTATGCTCAATGAAGAGACATCCCAGCGAAGGGACACAATACAACTTAAGGGAGCTCTTCCTAACGGCCTTGAGGCCATAAGCCCCAAGCATGATGTTAAAAGATAGAAGAAGATGACAAGAATGGATAGGCATGCATGCCGACAAAGGTACTGGATAGGAAGAACAACGCCAAGGCACCCCATTTATAGGGGGCAACCATACGGTTGTCGAGGCTCTGGAAAATTGACTGACAAATGCAATCATTGCATCCTTGAAAAAACCGAATCGATGACAGTACTTTTACCTTGAAGAACGAAAATGACATAGTATTGAGCATGAGTCTATGAGATACACCATCTATAACAAAAGATTGCGCCACGATGCAAATCGCCAGTGTACTATCGCCATGAGGAGTTCGAGAAGTCAATGGTCATAATCGTTTCCCATCGCTTCGTTCTGAGAAATACGGAGACTATCTGTACGTGGTCAAATCAGAGGGCCAAATTTACCGCCATTAATCAATCTCATGGAGGTACCTAGAGACCTGAAGACATGAAGCCACAACTTAGCCCTCTCCTTCGGGGCTTGTCAAGGCTCGATTCGAGGCTGAGATAAGGACAAAGAGGGGAAGCCCCCAAGACATGCGGTTGAGTCTGAAAGGGTCGGCCTATCCATAGCCTATGCTGAGGCGTCGCATCAAGCCATTACATCTCAATATTTAGTAAATTAAATATATATGTATTTATAACTGAGTTCCTCTCGTATATAAAGGGGACTCTCCCTACCTTGTATGGGACTGATGTTGCTCCATTTCTCCACAAGTGAAATAATCTCTCTTTCTCTCTTTCTCTCTCTCTCTCTCTCTCTCTCTCTCTCTCTCTCTCTCTATTTCTAAAACTTATTGGCTCCCAATGATCACAGGATACCTCGATATCCATCGCCTTTATATGTATTCTTCATTTTCATATGTGTTCTTTATCGTCTACAAAGATCTTTAAAGACCTGTATTTGATTATGTCTCTAACTATTATATCATCCTTGGTTATCCCCGACAGCTCGAGCTCGACCTCGAAGTCAACCTTGAAGTCCTCATCGGCCAAGCCTACACCCGGGCAGCAGGCCCTTTGATTTGATCATTATCTCATTTTAACTCGCGCTCCATCATTAAATTTAATATTACTAGCATCATCTGCTCTAACAACTAGTTCGGAATAAATCACGTATTTTTAGAGTCTCATTTTACAAATTTAATTGTCATTACCATTTTCACAGTAAACACTTTATGCCAAGTTCTCCAAGTGTGAGTTTTGGCTGAGTTTGGTGGTGTTCTTGGAGAACGTGGTGTCCAGTGGGGGGATGAAGGAGGACACAAAGAAGATAGAGGCAGTTCAGAGTTGGCCTAGACCATCTTAAGCTATTGATATTCGGAGTTTTCTCAGCTTGGCCGTATATTATCCTTGCTTCATGGAAGTTTCTCATCTATTGCAATGCCTTTGACTAGGTTGACTCAGAAGGATGCTCCATTCAGGTGGTCGGATGAGTGTGAAGAAAGCTTCAAAAGCTCAAGAATACCTTGACCACAACTCCTGGTCTAGTTTTGCCTTCAATATCGGGTTCTTATATAGTATATTATGATGCTTTTCGAATTAGTATTGGGTGTGTCTTGATGCAGGAGTATTGAGTGATTGTTTTATGCTTTATGCCAGTTGAAGCCTTATGAAATGAACTTCCCTATTCATGGTTTGGAGTTGGCAACCATTGTTCATGCATTGATGATTTGGAGGCATTATCTGTACGGCGTGCCTAGTGAGGCATTTACGATCATCAGAGTCTTCAACACCTGTTAAAGCAAAAGGATCTAATTCTAGGTAGATAAGATGGTTGAAGCTGCTAAAGGACTATGATATCACCATTTTATGGCATCCCGGGAAGGCCAATGTGGTGGTTGATACCTTGAGTGGGAAGGCGGTGAGTGTGGGTAGCCTTGCATCCTGTTGGTGAGAGACCGCTTGCATCAGATGTTTGGGACTTGGTTAATCAGTTCCTGAGGTTAGATGTTTCGGAGCCTAGTTGGGTTCTAGATCTTGTGGTCACTACTAGAAATTGGAGCTATGGCAACGGTTTTTTTGCTACGGATCAGTAACTGTTACTATAGATGATGTATTGCTACGGTTTGAACCGTTACAGATTATTATTGGAACTACCGGGACACTTTTCAACTGAACAATTATAATAGTCTTAAAATCGTTCCGAGAGAGGTAGATATGGCAACATTTTGTATAACTGTTGCAATAAATATATCTATAGTAACGGTGGGATAGATATTGTCACGGTCAATTAATTTCCTCCTTATTTTCCACCCAAATTTTCTATTACCCGCTACAATGATGGGGACCACAATCAGATCTTTAGTTTTTATCTTTTATTTTTAATAACTAATAAAATACCAAATACATATAAACCCCTAATTCATTTTTGCTACAGTTTCATTGGAAATTACGAGGAGATGGCTCAATAACACCGCCGACCTCTTCTACTCCATCCCCTCATTTGTACCAAACCAGACCCTCAGTTTGGTGAAAAAACCTACCGCCGCCGAACAGTAGAGACGGACAGAACGCTCCTCCCATTTTGAACCCTAGGAGCCGCCATTCCTCTCTCAAGCTGAAAACTGAATTTGAAATTTGCTATTTATTGCTGGATACCTTGCAGAGCTCCACTCGAATTGATTCCATCCTTTATTTTTCTTTGTTTTGTACCTTTTCTACTCCAGTAGGTATCTTCTCTTACGTCTGTACTTTGTTCAGATCTGGTTTAATGAAAAATCATGGCTACTTCACTTTATCTGCTATTGCTGTTTGGATTTGGCTGCCATGATTTCGAAATCTGCTGTTTATGAGTGTTATGATAATCTTCCTAAAATTGATGTGGAGGTGGTTTAAATTCTCTTCGACCTCAATTCTTATGCATACCCCTTGTTCACGTATCTTGACCTAACTTTGTATTTATGTTTAATATCTTTTCTTTCTGCTGCCTGTTTGCACCAGGGATGATATTTTTGACTTTTTTTCAAGTAACGCACTTGATAATAACCCAAATCACGGAAGGACCTGATTCTCTAAGCAAAAGAAGATAGACGTTGAGGTATATCTAATTCTTATGTGTTACTTTCCTTACTATGGTTCTTTTCAGGTGAGCTAATTTGTTTTAGGGTGCAGACATTTGGAGATTTCTCAAGATACAGGGGTGGCCGTGGTGGTCGTGGCCCTGGACGTGGTATACGTTCTAGAGGTTCATATTATGTAAGATGAGGATATAGAGGAAATGGGTATGGTTATGGTTATGGTTATGGTGGTAGAGGCATACGCCGTGGTATGCCATCCCGTGCTTCGTTAAAGTGTTTGCTGTATCATCTTGAGGTTGAGCTAGAAGCAAATATCTGCCTCTTTTAGGCAGGACAGTTTTAGTAGTATTCGATCCTGTAACGTTTGTGCATCTTTGTTTACGTTTTAAGGAATAAATTCAGGCTGTTAAAGTATGTTCAATTTTCATCCTTGGGCTAGAGCTCATTTATCTAGCTGCTAATTATACAAGCACAATGTCTATAATCCTAATGTAGTCTTCTTGCTGATTGCAATGTGAAAATTAGACAGTTTCGATTTTCCTCAAGTAATGTTCGTGTACAACTCTAACTTTGAAGAAGTTTAATAACTTTTAAGAGATTTGTTTGTGTCCAAATTGAAAATTCAAGTAGCTGGTAAAGTTGTTGCCATAGAAAGTTTGGTGTTACTAGAGTGTATATGGAAGAAGATGTAGGGAAGCTGCTTCATACCGACGGTGGGAGTTACTCGCAGGAAAGAACTCCTCCTTACTCATTTAAACATTCTTGTGCACGTCATCTTCGTTTTCTATTTTCTGCCCCTTTCTTTCAGATAGCATATTCTTGCATTTATACATGCATCACATTGTAATGTTTAAGTTCCTTTGATGATTATATCAATTTGTGTAACTTATTTGTATATTTGCGTGAATGAAGTATGGTTATTTGATCTAATATACTTGTTATTTCTATTGATAAAGAATTCTTTATGGTTTCAAGATTCATGCCATTCAAGGCTTTAAGTGAATGACTACTTTATCCTATGTAATTGTTGCTAGAGTGACCACAATTTTCCTATGTAATTGTTGCTAGAGTGACCACAATTTTCCCATTATTGCAACTTTCATGTCAATAACATGTATTCTTATGCCTTATGGATCATGTTTATGCTTCATCTGGCATTAATTTTTTACCATTGCTTTTCTATGTGCTGGAAATTCTCCCCTGTAAGTGTTTAACTTAATTTGCAGATCGGTAAGTCAGCATTGTATGTGATGAATGTGAAGAAAATAAAGTTTATTTTTTGGAAAAATATAGAATTCACTAGAATATCCTAGTGTTGTATCCTTGATATTTATCTAGTAGACATATCTAGATGTTCTAGAATGTTGTGGGAAGATAGGACATATTCTAGAGTGTCGTTAGAAGATAAGGTTGCTAGAATCTTCTTTGTACATTATATAGTATCATATCTAGATAGGGGGTGTTTTGTTCATTTGTAATCAAGCCAAAATCAAGAAAACCTTTTATCCTAAACAAAGTTCTCCTCTCCAAAACTTTTCTTCTCTTTTTTAAAGCTTCCTCTTCCTTAGTTGAATCCTCCAATCTTAGTTAACGATCTTGGGCTACCAGAAGGTCTCTGAAGAATACTCTTCTTCTGCTGTTCTTTACATGGTATCAAAGTCACAAGTCGGCTTCTGGATTTCAAGGTCGGGTTAGTGGTTGATACAACTGGTTTCTCTAAATGGATTTAGGTGGTCGAGCAAATGGACTGGGGATGGAGTTATTGAACTAGTCCAACTACAAGGTATGGAAGACTTGTATGGAATTATACCTTGTTAGTAAGGATTTGTGGGAAGTTGTCAATGGTAGTAACACAAGTCCTCCTGCTGACGCACCGGAAAATAGAAATACGCGTAAGAAGTGGAAGCAGATTAATGCAAAGGCAGAGTTTATCCTAAAGAAGTATATCTCTCCTAATTTATTTGATCATATTATAACGTGTAAATCAGCTCATGAAATATGGAGGACCTTCTATCGACTGTTCAACAAGAAGGGTGAAGCTCGGCTATAGATTTTGGAGAATGAGTTAGCTAACACCACTCAAGGTAATCTCTCTATCGCCGAGTATTTCTTGAAGGTTAAAAATCTATGTTCCGAAATTTCTCTATTGAATTTGGACAAGGCCATCTCTGAAGCACGAATAAGAAGAATCATTATTCGTGGTTTTAAGTCAGAATATATTCCATTTGTTACATCGATTCAAGGATGCGTTCAACAACCATCTTTGGAAGAATTTGAGAATTTGCTGTCGTCATAAGAGCTACTAGACAAGCATATGGCTCATGTATCTATCAAAGAAGGGGAAGGAAATGCTTTTGTTGTCAATAAGAGAAACTATAAAGAGAAATCAAGAGATAGCATGCACTTTCAGTCCTCAAGTGGTTCAAGCTCGTCGGGAAAGAAGGGAGAGTCTTCCAGTAATGGTAAAAGGCTTTTAAAATGTTACCATTGTGGCAAAGTCGGGCATAGAAAAAGATATTGTCGAGCCAAAGAGAGCAATATGACTAAAACGAAGGAAGTTGCTGAAGAAGAAGAAAAAGAAGAAGACTGGGGAAAATGCTTTGCAGCGGAGACTCGAGCAATAAATGCCATGGCTTCCATAAATTTTGAAAAAGACTGGATCGTAGAATCAGGATATGGGCACCATCTTACTGGAGATCAATCCAAATTCTCCAGCTTTCGCTAATACAACGGACGTGATGTCATTGTTACAACAGATAATACAGTCTATAGTGTAGATAAGGAAGACACTGTTGTGATCAACGAGAAGCAAAAAAGAATATCGCCCTCAACAGTGTCTTTCATGTTCCAAGAATGAAGAAAAATCAATTTTCAGTTGCAAATATTGTAGATGCTGGAAACTATTTGCTATTTGGCCCACGTGATGTGAAGTTCCTTAGAAATATCAAGGTGCTCAAGGCAGATATCGTTCACTCAGATAAGAGAGTTAACGATTTATATGTCTTATCTGCCTCGAATTCATATATTGAGAAGATGAGTAGCAATGATAATACACATCTTTAGCATTCTAGACTTGGACATCTAAGCATGGATAAATTAAAAGCTATGGTAAAGTTGAATCTAGTAAAAGGTTTGACTAACTTAAAAAATTTTGGTGGAGGAGAGGTTTGTGAAGGATGTCAATATAGAAAGGCACATCATCTTCCATTCGACGGAGCCTTGTGAAGGTGCAATGCCCCACTAGAACTTATTCACAGTGACTTGATGGGGCCTTTCATGTTCCAAGAATGAAGAAAAATCAATTTTCAGTTGCAAATATTGTAGATGCTGGAAACTATTTGCTATTTGGCCCACGTGATGTGAAGTTCCTTAGAAATATCAAGGTGCTCAAGGCAGATATCGTTCACTCAGATAAGAGAGTTAACGATTTATATGTCTTATCTGCCTCGAATTCATATATTGAGAAGATGAGTAGCAATGATAATACACATCTTTAGCATTCTAGACTTGGACATCTAAGCATGGATAAATTAAAAGCTATGGTAAAGTTGAATCTAGTAAAAGGTTTGACTAACTTAAAAAATTTTGGTGGAGGAGAGGTTTGTGAAGGATGTCAATATAGAAAGGCACATCATCTTCCATTCGACGGAGCCTTGTGAAGGTGCAATGCCCCACTAGAACTTATTCACAGTGACTTGATGGGGCCAACGAGAACCCCTTCATTTTTAGGCTATTCTTACATGCTAATTCTCATTGATCATTTTACTAGAATCTCTTGGGTTTATTTTATGAAGCACAAGTCAGAAATTTTCAGTAAGTTTGTGGAGTTCAAAGAAACAATTGAAGGCAAACTCGATTCCAGAATAAGGCAGCTGCGAACTGATAATGGCAGTGAGTTCACATCAGATGAGTTTCTTTCGTTTTATCGTCAGCATGGCATTAAAAAAGAGATGACATGCGCTAATACTCCATAACAAAATAGAGTGTCTGAAATCAAGATCCGACACTTAACTGAGACATGTAAGAGCTGGCTTCATGCCAAGAATTTACCTAGAGCCTTGTGGGCTGAAGGCATGAAATGTGCAGCATACGTGATTAACAGGATGCCGCTTTCTCCAAACAATATGAAGTCTCCCTATGAATTAATTTTTAGAGAAAAGCCTAGTGTGAAACATCTCAGGGTTTTTGGCTCTATTTGTTATGTTCACATTTCGAATTCTCAATGGAGCAAGTTGGATTCCAAGGCAAAGAAATGCATTTTTATTGGATATGATGAAAGAAAAAAGGGATGGAAGTGCATGGATCATAAAACTCATCTCTTTGTTGTCTCAAGGGATGTCATATTGGATGAAATGTCTTTGTATTATGGAGCTGCTTTGGATGGAGCGAGTTCAAAAATCTTAAATAATGGAGATTCAAGCTTGCCCATTGCGGTTGTCCTGGACCTCAACAACATTAAACTTGGGAAGAGGATGATTCAAGTGGTTCGGGAAGGCAAAAAAAAAACTATTATCAAGCCAGCTCGCATCAGAGATGAAAATTTTGTCAGTACGTATTCCTGTTTCTTTGCAGGAGCAATTGATGATGAAGAACCTTCCTCATTCGAAGAAGCTAAATGAGTCAAAGAGTGGGAGCTTTCTATGGATGATGAAATGGAGGCTCAGATGAAAAATCAAACTTGGAGCCTTGTGCCAAAACCGAAGGATGTATAACCTATTTGTTGTAAATAGGTTTACAAAATCCAAAGAAGAGCAGATGGAAGCATAGATAGATATAAAGTAAGGATCGTTGCTCGGGGATTTTCCCAAAAGTATGGTGAAGATTATGAAGAAACCTTTAGTCCGGTGGCTAAGATGATGTTTGTCCGAGTTGTGCTAGCCTTGGCAGCTTCGCACAATTGGAAGTTGTGGCAACTTGACGTGAAGAATGCTATCTTATATGGAGAGCTTGACAAAGATATTTATATGGAGCAACCACCCGGGTATGTCTCTAACTTACATCCTGATCATGTCTGCAAACTTAAGAAGACCCTTTATGGCCTCAAACAAGCTCCACGAGCATGGTATGGAAAAATTGCTCAGTATCTACATTTTTGTGGCTATGATGCATCACAATCAGATCCTAGCCTATTTGTTAAAAAACAAGAAGACCTGCATATGGTTGTTCTTTTGTACGTGGATGATATGATAATAACAGAAAACAATGAAGATGAAGTTGCTAGGCTTCAAGATGAGCTTTCCATAAGATTTGACATCAAGAAGTTGTGAGAGCTACACCATTTTCTTGGCTTAGAGGTGACAAACATGAACAAAGGGATATTTGTCACTCAAAAAAGATATGCCAAGAAACTTATTGACAGGTTTGGATTGAAGCAAAGCAAAGCATGTTCCACTCCTCTTTAGATAAGCATAAGGTTAAGGCGAGACGAAGGCTCGCTTCTTGCAGATACCAAGCCTTTTCGAGATCTCGTTGGAAGTCTCCTATACTGAACTATTACTAGGCCAGGCATTGCATTCTCAGTAGGATATGTCAGCAGATTTATGCAAAGGCCAAGAAAGCCTCACTTAGAAGCTGCAAAGAGGATTCTAAAGTATATCAACTCAACATCAGACATGGGCTTGTTCTTCTAGAAGAAGAATAATTTGGTGTTAGCTAGTTATGCGGATGCTGATTTTGGTGGTGATTTGGATGACCGAAGATCAACATCGGGCTATATTTTCATTTGTGGTGGAACAAATGTTTCTTGGTGTAGCAAAAACCAAGACTCAGTTTCTTTGCCAACCACGGAGGCGGAGTATAAAGCAGCTGCTCTCACTGCTCAAGAATGTGTATGGCTACAAAGACTTGCTGAAGACTTGCATCTACCTATATCAAAGCCAACTGTAATTTATGGAGACAATCAAAGTGCCATCAAGCTTGCAAACAATCCAGTATTCCATGAAAGAATTAAACACATTGAGGTGGAACATCAGTTTATTCGGGAAAAGGTTCTTGATGGAACTATCAATACTTTGGAAGTGCAAAGTCAGGAGAATATTGTTGATATCTTTACCAATTCACTTGCTAAAGCTTTGTTCGAGTTCTTCCGTGACAATCTTAGAGTAGTTTCCAAAAAATCACTTTAAGGGGGAGTGTGAAGAAAACAAAATTAATTTTTTGAAAAAATATAGAATTTTCTAGAATGTCCTAGTATGTATCCTTGATATTTATATAGATGTTCTAGAATGTTTTGGGAAGATAGGACATATCTAGATATTCTAGAGTGTTGTTAGAAGATAAGGTTGCTAGAATCTTTTTTGTACATTATCTAGTATCATATCTAGAATCATCCATAGGATAGTATAAATCGAGGGTATCTTGTTCATTTGTAATCAAGCCAAAATCAAGAAAACCTTCTTTCCTAAACAAAGTTCTCGTCTCCAAAACTTTTCTTCTCTTTTTTAAAGCTTCCTCTTCCTTAGTTGAATCCTCCAATCTTAATTAACGATCTTGGGCTAGCATAAGGTCTCCGAATAATTCTCTTCTTCTTCTATTATTTACAATGAACTGACATATTTCATCTTGCATCAGGTGGAAATTAAAAACTTGAAATCCTTCTCATTGGTGAGTAGGGCCATTGATTATTAAATTTCAAGACAGGTGCTTCCACATAGCCAAGGCCGGGTTGATCAAATTGTACAGGAAACTCGTCTATGGGAGGAAGGTGCTCAGGTATACTAAATTTAGTTTTCATGCTACTGCAGTATGTCAGATTAATTTACTCAAGTCTTTCCATTATTCACTTTTTCAATTATTTATTTGTAGAAATGTCCAAAATCCACTAATAATTGGATGTTTCAGATTGCAAAATTTTTTGATGCAACAATTGCAGCGGGTGCCTATGTAAAGTTTGCTGCCAATTGGATTATTGGTGATATTGTTGCGTGTATGAAAAATGAAAAGGTGACAATCAATGAGATTAAAATTACCCCTCAAGAACTTTGGGAGCTCATAGCTTCCATTAAAGATGGGACTATCACTGAAAAGATTGGGAAGGAGGTAATTACATTTTTCATGCTGATATGTCAACTTTTTTATTGGTCAAAAATCATTTCTAATGCTTACTATATACATTGTTAATTAGAAGTTTAGTTCCATTGATCTTTCTCACCATATATAATATTTTGGGTGCAATAGATTAGGGGTTTGTCCAGTCACAATTTAACGACCACTTTCCTGATTTCTTCTGCGAATCAAAGGCCTTTCATTTGATTCCAGTTTCCTAACTTTACCTTCTCCAAAAGAATAAAAGATTCTAGTTGCCTTTTGAGTAGCCAGGAATTGATGTGCTGTTTCTTTTCCGTGTCAATGCTTTTAATTGCGACATATTAGAAACAGGGTATTTAAAGATGGAACATATATCATGAATTAAGCACACACCTTTTCCGGACAGTAATGAGTGACGAGATTTGCAATTAGCTAGTGGTCACAAAACCAAATATGTGCAAATTGACTTCTATTCCTTTTAAATCCTGTAATGGGGTTAATTTAATATGTTGTTCTTTTTTAGTAGCTTGCATGTACAATGTCCAAATTTGGGTCTAGATAATGTGTTTCAGTAGAAGAGCTAGGCTCATGACTAGCATTTTGTATGTCCGTTATTTTCTTTTTCTTTTTTGATCAATTTATTTAGTCTAGGTTTTCCTTACGAAAGGTAATGACTTTGTTTATCCTCTTTTGTAGGTAGAGTAGATCAAAAAATAGACGATGAAGGCAATGAAGATCTAGACCTTACTTGAGATGAATTTTGAATTGCTATAGACGAATGGTCTAGGAATTTTTTGTTGTCAACATTTTGAAACTTACTATCTTGAAATGTATTAAACTTATGCACTTAAGGTAGAACATTTACTTTTATGGATATTAATAGCATGTTGGACGAGTTATATTATTAATAGTTTCATTTTGTGATTTATTTAAATTTTAGTGTAATTATAATTTATTATATATATATATATATATACACACACACACACAAAATAAGAGCTATATTTCTATTTTAAATGAACTGTTACAATAGCCTACCATAACCGTTGCAATAAGACAAAAATGACATTCCATTAGAATTCCAAAATGCCCTTTAAATCATTCCAATAGGTATTTAAAACCGTAGTGATACAAAAACAACCGTTACAATATCTTAAAGATATCATTGTTATATCTATAAATAACCGTAACAATAGCTTACGAAAGTGTTGCATTAGATAATATGGTAACAGTTATGAGCCGTTGCATACACATTGTAGTAACAGTTTTAAACTGTCCCAATTGGAAGGAATAATCGTTCCAATAAAGAACGGGAAACCTGTTGCGATAGATGTCTCTGTAGCAACGGAGATGAAAATCGTTCCAAGAACCGTTCCTATAGCTCCATTGGAATACGAGCGGATGTGACGGTCTGGAAACCGTTCTAATATTGCTACGGAGACAGTTTATCTACCTACTGCAATGGTTTTCCATGCGTTACAGTAGACCAATTTTTCAGTAGTGGGTGTCTCGGTCTTCCTTATATGATTACATCATAGAGCGTCAGTATGACGACCCCTCTTTGCTTGTTCTTAAGGACATAGTAATGCTAAGGAGGTTTTTATTGGGTATGATGGGGGTGTTAGGGATGCAGAGTCGAATTTGTGTGCCTAATGTAGATGGGTTTTATGGTTGCTTCTTGAGGAGGCCCCCAATATGCGGTATTCCATTCATCCGGGTACCATGAAGATGTATCATGACTTAAGGCAGCACTATTAGTGGAGGAAGATGAAGACCGATATAGTGTGGTTTGTAGCTTGGTACCTAAATTGTCAGCAAGTGAACTACGAGCGCCAGAGGTCAGTCGATTTGCTTCAAAGGCTTGAGATTCCTAAATGGAAGTGGGAGCGTATCGCCATGGACTTCGTGGTTGGGCTCCTACGGACCTTGAAGAATTTTGATGCTATTTTGGTGCGTGGAAGGTTGACTAAGTCCGCGCATTTCATACCAGTTGGGACTATCTATTCTTCAGAGTGATTGGCTGAGATTTATATCCACGAGATTATTCGCCTTCACGGTGTGTTGGTGTCCATCATTTCAGATCAGAGACGTAGTTCATAACATAGTTTTGGAGAGCACTGCAGCGAGAGTTTGGGTGAGTTAAGTATAACATTCCACCTTCAAATAGACAGACAGTCCGAGTGCACTATTCAGATATTAGAAGATATCCTACGTGCTTGTATCCTGGATTTCGGGGGTTTTTAGGATTAGATTATGCCGCATATAGAGTTTGCCTAGAACAATAATTACCGATCGAGTATTCAAATGGCTTCATGTGAGGCATTGTACATGAGGCGGTGTCGGTCCCAGGTTGCTTGGTTTGATCCAGGTGAGGCTAGGCTATTGGGTACTGACTTGGTCCAGGACGATTTCAAAAAGGTTAGGTTGAATCAGGATCGGCTTCGCACGGTACTATCTAGGCAGAAGAGTTACGCCGATCGGAAGGTTTATGATGTTGCCTACATAGTGAGGGAGAAGTTATTGCTCACTATTTTGCCCATGAAGGGTGTTATACGGTTTGGGAAGAAGGGCAAGTTGAGCCCTCGGTATAAACTGGGCCTTTTGAGGTGCTTGATAAGGCTAGAGAGTTCTTTTACAAGCTTGCATTGCCGCTTAGTCTATCGGATGGTCATCTAGTTTTTCATGTTTGTGTACTCCGGAAGTATTTTTGCAATCAGTCTCACATTTTGGACTTCAGCATGATTCATTTAGATGGGGATTTGACCAATGATGCGGAGATGGTGGCCATTTTAGATAGGCATGTTCGAAAGTGGAGGTCAAAGAATATAGCGTCAGTGAAGGTGCAGTGGAAAGGTCATCCAGTCAAGAAGTCTCCTTGGGAGACCGAACGGGAGATGTGGAGCAGATATGCATTCCTATTTGAGACTCCAGGTATGATTCTAGACCTATTCGATGATGAGCGCTTGCTTAAGGGGGAGAATGTGATGACCCGGCCGGTCTTTTTAGTATTATAGCCATGTTCCTCCATTTATTGCCTTATTATGTGTTTGTTTGTTATTATGTAACTTCCTGGGGTGGTTGGTTTGACTTCTGGGATGTTTGAGAAGGAAATGGACACTTAGTCCCAAGGTTGGAAGTCTAAGTTAGAAGAGTTGACCAGATATTGGCTTACATGTAAATGATTCCGGAATGGAGTGTTGACGGTTCCAACAGCTCTATATGGTGTTCAGATATTGATTTGGAGGTCCGTAGGTGATTTTGGCTTGAATTGGCAAAAGTTGAAGTTGGGAGACTTGAGAGGTTTGATCGAGATTTCACTTTGTGGTTACTAGGCTCGGTTTTGGTTCTGAAGTTGGAATAAGTCGGTTGTGTTATTTATGATTTGTGTGCCAAATTTGGGGTCAATTGGAGTTTGTTTGGTAGGTTTCAACATCGATTGTACACGTTGGAACTCTATTAATTTTATTAGGGTTGAATTGGAGATGCGATTCATATTTTTACTGTTGTTTGACTTAATTTGAGGCCTCGAATAAGTTTTTATGGTATTTTAGGAGATTTTGATATGTTTGTCTAAGGTCACGGGGGCCTCGGGTGGATTTCAGATGGTTAACGATAAAAATGTCGAACTTGAAGCATAGCTGAGATTTTGATCTTCTGGTGTGATCGTACCTGTGAGGAGATTGGATGCAGATGTGCTACCGCTGGTGTGCCATCGTAGTTGCCACTGGAGTGGAGCAGAAGTGGGGTTGGTATGGAGAAGGAGCGAATCTACGAGTCTGCAGAAGCAAAAATTTGGTCGCAGGTGCAGAAATTTCTACATACATTTATTCCTCCTCCTGTATCTATCATATGTGTATAGTATCTGTTGTAATATCCTTCTATTATTATTTTTGCTAATATGTATATTTTTGTCATACTAAGGTTCTTTCAATTGTTATTTTCTTATTTTTGTAGGTTATTATAAGGTATTTATCTCCTAGGTTATATGGTTTAACTATTTCTAACCATTTTATTCCTAAGGTAATATTTTCATTTCCTTGGTAAATATTAAATTCTATTTCTACTGGGATTCCTCCAATAATTAATTTCTTCTTTGTTATTTCTTTTGTTCCTACCAAACTTTTAGGTAATTCTGGGCTTATTGTTCTGTAGTTATTATTTCACTTTCTTTAACTAGTTCTTTAGTTATGTAGTTATCTTCTTGTCCAGTATTTATCATTATTAGGTATTTTCTTTGATCCATTACTCCTGTTATATAATAGTTATGTAACTCCGGTTCTTTTATTAATTTTTGTGGGTTAGTGTATTCTAATCTTCTTGAGGTACTTGCTCTTGAAGATGTAGTTTGTGGGGATTCGTAATTTATTCTTTTAGATGTGCTTAGTCTCTCTCTTACTATTTCTAAGTCTTCTTCTATATCTATATCTTTGTAACTATAATCATTATTGTCTATGACTGATATTATACTATCAAAAGGATTTTCTATCTTTATTTTTTCAATCTTATTCCGTGCTGTTATTTTGTGGTTAGTTGTTAATATGTATAAATTTTTACATTTTGCTGTAAATATTTTACTTCCTGGTGCCAATTCTATTCCTGACATTTTTCAGTACAGTACTAATGATTTGTCTATATTAGCATCTTTTAATGCTACTGTATAGTTAGCACTAATTATGAATTTAAATTTTTGGTATATCAGATTTCCTTTTATTGCACCAGATTATACTTTTTTCTATAGGTTGTACTATTCTGTCATCTGCTAAGTATATTTCTATTGGTGTATCTATTCCTTCTCTAAAACAGGCTTTTATAAGTATTTCTGTTCCTCCTAAGTGTACATATTTAATCGGATAGTTTGCTTTAATATTCTGTATTTCTTTGTTTATTGTTCTTTTATTTATTATAGGTATTTTAGCTTTTCCTTTAATATATTTACAATCTACTATATGTTCTTTTTGGCTTATTACATAATATTCTTCTTTTTTGATTTTGAACCAATTTTTTACTATTGGTACTTCTAATACTTTACTGATGCTTAAATCTAAATCTTTTCCTTTTATTTTTTCAAAAATATTATTGTCAAATATTATTTTTTGTTCACTTGATTCTTCATCCCTATATTCTTCTTTGCTTATTATTTGTATTTCGTTTTCAGTCATTTTCTTCTTTATCTGATAGTTCTTCTTCTGATTCTATTTCTATTTCTAATTCAGGTTCTAGTTCATAAATACTATCTTCACTATCTAATTCGTAATCTATGTAATCTAATTGCATATATTTTTCATTATCAGTGTTAATTTATGTTATTTGTTTCTTTTTAGGATCTCTAGGTAGTTTACAGTCTTTGACTAGGTGTCCTAATTTTCCACAATTGTAACAAGTACATTCAGATAATTTTTTCTTAACTCTATATGGTCTTTTCCTTTTGTAATTTTTTATATAATATCTTTTTCTCGGGTTTTTATACTTATATTTTAATTTGTTCCTTTTATATTTTTTGTATTTTCTTTTATAATTTTTCTTTTTATAATAATTTTCTGTACATCCAAACTGAGGTGCAGTTTTAATTTTACAACATGTAAGATTTTTTATTAGTATTTTTTCCATTTTTATTTCTTCTTTATGTTTTTCACATAATTCTGTAAACCAATTTTTTAAGTATCTTATTCTAGCTCCTAGTGTATCTGCTAATCCTGCTTGTTCCCAATCTCTTATTATTATAGAACTAAAAGGTTCTGGTAATTTTGTAAAGTATATTTTTCTGATTTCTTTTCCTTCTTCAACATTATATGTTCCTTTGTAGTAATATTCTTTAAATGCACATGTATATTCGTCTATGTAACACATATTACATATTGCTAATTTATTCATTAGGTTTCTACTTACTATTTTTTCTTTTTGTTGTTCTTCTATTTCTGTTGTCATACTACTAAATTCATTTCTTATAGCTGATTCATATTTTGTTAGGATCTCTATAATTGTCGTAGCTAATTCACCATCAAATTTTTTATTACTTCTTAATGTTTTTATACTTTCATCATTTAGATTTTGTATCCATAATTTTATTGTTCCTATGATTGTTCTTTCTATATATCCTGGTGCTTCTGGAATTGATATTTTATTATCTACTAATTATTTTGATATGTATCCTACCCATAGTTGTATTATTTTATTTACGTCTTCTACGCAATCTAAGTCTAAAAAGTTGTATTGCTCATTTATTATTTTTGGTGTCCATTTTCTGTTTAATCTTTTATCCCATAATGCTTTACTTCTGTCATTTCGTTCATAACTATCATTGTAATATGTTGGTATAGTTTGCTTATTGTATTTTCTTTCTTTTGATGTACTTGGTTTTTCGCTTATATCTCCGGCATATATTTCTGGATTTATGATTCTATTTGTTTCGGTTATAAGTTCTGTGTATGTTTCACTTATTTCTGAATCTTTTGAACTTTCTTCATCTTGGTCATTTTCATTTATTTCCTCAAGCTTTATTTCTATATTTTTATCCTCTTTTAATTTTTCTTTAAATTTTTCTATTTCTTCTTTCAATTTTTCTTCTTGCTGTATTTCTTTTTTCTTTTCTTTCTCTTTTTGTTTATTTTCATACAGTTCTTTTAATATTGCAAATTCTTTTTCTAATTCTATTATTCTAGTGTTTTTATTTTCTTCTACTTGTTGTAGTTCTATTTTAGCTTGTTGTCTAATTTTTTCGATTTCATTTTTTCTATCAATTTCTTCATTTTCTCTCATTATTCTTGTCATAGCTGTTAAACTATCTTCTAATCTTGCAGTTTCTTTTCTAACATTAAGTATATATTTTTTCCTATTTTCTTATATCGTCTTCCTATATTTGAAGTTATTATTTTTATTTTTAATCCATCTGGATTTTCATATGTTTTTTCATCTATCGCAAATTCTTCCTTATTCATATTTTATATTTAGTTTTAAGCTGTAAGATATATTTATATTCTAATTCTGACATTTTGTCTATTAATTTATCCTTTTTTGTGATCTTATATTTTTTATATAGTTTCTATAATTTTGTCACTATTTTATTTTATTTTGTATTATCATAAGGTTTTTTGGAATTTTTCTTTGTTGATTTATTATTATCTTTATCTTTATCTTTTATATTGTTTATGTAATTTTTATTGTTCATGGCTCTGATACCATTTTGGGGGGTGTGTGGGTCGGATTGAGCTCCGATTAGCTTTTTTTTATAGTTTTTCATAAGTCTGAGTATTCTTCTACTAAATCGTATGTATTTTGTGGATCTGTTACTTCTTCTTTTTCATAGTTAAGTATTTTTTCCCAAATTTTCATTCTTATGTCAGCAGATTTTAAATCTTTTATTACGTATAGGATTAATATTTTATATTTTTCTAACATTTTTTCTGTCATATAAGTAGTTATCCTGTATTTTTCTATCATTTTTAATTGGGTTAGATTATATTTTTGTTTTAGTCTTTTCAGTGGATTTATTGTATTTATAATTATTTTTATATTGTAAATACTTTATTGTAATATTCTATCTGTAATGGTTTTATTTTTAATATTTCTGTTATGTCTTTTTGTATATTTATCAGGAGGTCTATATCCTTTGTTATTAAGTAAGTATTAATTGTCAGCTTTAGTTATTGTTCTAAAGTTTCTATCTTGTCCGTAATTTCTATCCAGTAGGGTAAATATTCTTGATTTATCATGTTTAATTATAATATTCTTTTATTGTAGATTCTAATTTTAATATTTCTATTTTACAGTTTGTTATATATTCTACATATTCTATTTCTTCTGTTTCTATATATCCGTTTATATTGATTTTTAGGAGTTGGTAGTATGTTATTAATTCATTTATATTTTGTTTTTCTAGTTTATCCTTATTATGTAGTTCTTTTAACTGTTTTATATTATCTTCCATATGTTCTAAGAAGATTGGGTTTTTGGATTCTTGGTATAATTGCGTATTTTGGTGTAATCTATGTTTTTGTAATTCCATTATTTTTCGGGTTTCTGTTAAGTTCATTTAGTCTGAATATATATCCTCTGTGAGTATATCTAATTCAGATAGGCTTATTATATCTTCTTCTTCTAATTCAGTTAATTCTACTAAATCATACCATTGCTGGGTCATTAATTCTAATATTTCGTTCATAAGTAATTTGTCAAAAATTATATTTTTGATATCATTGTTTAGTGGTCTAAGTATATGTAAAATGATTATTTTATATTCATCAGTGTTATCTAAAATGTAAGTATGGTTTATTTTATTTGATGTTTGGCTAAAAATATTCCTCTAATCTCTTCGTTTATCATATTTTTCATCATTCTATAATAAGTTATTAAGAACAATTCTTTTAGTCACTACCATAATTTTTTGCCTTAATCATTTTACCCTAACAACGCCTCAACTTTGGTTACTTCCCTATCACGGCCTCTTGCCTTACTGGTTTCACCTTTAGGGTGGCATAGTCTGGGCTTAAACTACTCTTGGCATAATTATTCATGGCAAACTTACTTGAGTTATTCTTTATAACAGTTATAGCATGATGATAACTATGATACTAGAGATTACAGGAATATATGTATTTAACTATACATATTTACAAGAAAACTTACTTGATGCTGTATATCGGGGATCTCTTCTTTCATAGGTTTGGATTGCTCCATAGATTTGAAAAGTTATTTTATTTTTCTGAATAGGTTTTTACAAGAGAGATTATAAGAGATGTATTGAAAGGCTTGCCAGAAAGGTCTGCCTCTCTAAGCCTTAAGGGCTGTCTATTTATAATGAAAAACTATCTAAGTTTTGTCCTTCTAACTTTACACTTGGACGGTCTAAAATTAAAGTAAAAGACGCGTTCCCAATAGTTTTTCCACTGACAGTGGTAGTGATAAAGTGAGACTCACAATAACGACTTAAAGACTAAAAGAGAGACTAATAATTCACATAAAGTCAAAAATTACCCTAATAATTACATAGCTTTTTTCTTTATGTCATTTTTTGCTTTTTTCTGGGTCCTGCTGGTCCTGCTAGCTGTCCTATTATTTTTGTCTCGTAGCTTTTGTTGTAAGATTCTTTCTTGGTATTTTGTTGTGTATCTTTTCGGCTTTCATCTTCTTCTTCGAGTTTAATTTCTGGGACTACGTTTCTCTCTCTTTGGCATTTTGAACATATGTTCTCTGAGTAAATTGGACTTATTTGTTTGCAGTATCTTGTCATGAGGTTTTGCGAGATAAATTCTTTCCTGATAGCTCTTGTAATAGGTGCTTCTTCTGGTTGAATTAGTGTTTTGATCCATCTTCGTATTTCTTCCATATAATTTTCTCTTAGATTCCTTGAGTGGGTATAAATCATTGTGTGTTCTCGGGATTGGTATCCCCAAATAGGTTTTTCATGTACATAATTGTTGACTAATTCACTCAAAATAGTTGCTAGGCCAATAATTCTTTTGTTTGCATAAAATGATGGTATATCGACTTTAGGTATTTCTGGTTGTATTTGTATATTTTCTGGGATAATCATCTCCCTAGTTAGTCCTAGTTTGATGACTTGGATTATTGGTTTTATTTCATTGTAGAGTATCTCTGCTGGTGCTACATAGAATTTTATGTAGAATAGGTCTATTTTGGTGATTCGTTTGTAAGTGGTAAAGGCACTATATAACTCTGGTATTGTGGCTATTTCTTGTCCTGTTTGTGTATATACTGTACTTAATAGTCCATAGTTGTAACAGGTTTTTACTAGGTTTGCATTCGTCCCTGGTTGGGCAATAAGTCGGTTATATCCTTGTAGTGGTTGTGTTATGTAATCTGTTTTTGGGTTTTGGGTTGTTTTTGACCTTGGATTTAGGTTTAAAAAGGTCTGGATCTTGTGGATGTTTTGTATATAACTATTGGTAATATAGTCGTAGGTTTGTTTTTCCTGGTTAAGGCTTTCTCTGTAGCTAGTTGTTTGAGGTGTTGGTGTCAAAGGATTTTGGGACTTTGGGGTATATGGTTTGTTGAACATGGCGTTCATATTTGTGTTAGTATATTTACCTTTGCTACTTCCTGCTGCTGATGTTGAGCTACCTGCAGCTGTATATAACATAGTGTTATTTTGTAGATTTTGGGTTTTTAGGTATTTCCCAACGTCACCTACTAGGTCCGCATGTTTAGAGTCATGCTGCTGGCTTAGTTCCGCATGTTTTGAGCCATGCTGCTGGCTTAGGTTATTTGCTTCTATCGTTTGTAGCCTTTTTTGTACTTCTGTCATTTGTAGTGACAGTGTAGTAAGTATTGAGAATAGGTGGTCTTGTGTAGCTTCTTCTTTATCTGTTTGTGTACCTTTGTCTTGATAAGTAATCTGCAATTACATTCTTGTCAGTTGGAATTATTTTTATTGTAAATGTGAAATTTAGTATATTTAATACGAGTCTTCGTATTCTTTTGTTGTAACTGAATCTTGTACTTTCTTAGTTATCCACCATTTAACTTGTGTGTTATTTGTTCTAACAATAAATTTATTATATACTATATATGGTTCAAATGATAATAAACATTTATATAAGGCTAATAATTCTTTCCTATTTATTTCCCATTTTGTTTGTGGTTCTGTAAATGATCCTGAATAATATCTACAGTGGTGTTCTATTTTTTCAGTCTTATATCTGTATTTAAGTATTCTTCCATAACTATGGTCGCTTGAATCTGTTTCTACTATATATATAAATTCTCTATTTTCATCTGAAAAATATAGTTTTGGTAATTTTTTACACATATCTTTTATTTTTTGTATATATATTTTATCTTTTTCATCGAAATGGTATTCTACATATTTCTTTAATTTTTTCTGTAAAGGTTTTAAATTTTCTGCCAATTTAGGTATGTATTCTCTAACTTGGTTAACTAATCCTAAGAATGATTGTAATTTCTTTTTTGTATCTAAGGTTTCATTTAAGTTTATTATTTTTTGTACTATGTGTGTTTGCATTTTTATTCCATTTTTATCTATCTGGATTCCTAAGAATTCTATCTGATTTTTTAGTATTTCTGCTTTATTTTCACTAAGGCTAATTCCTGAGGATTCTACTATATGTATAAATTTTTCTAGTAATTTTATATGTTCATCTTGGGTTCTAGAATACAGTAGTATATCGTCTATATAGACTATACAATTTTCTAGTTGATTAAAATAGCTATCCATAAAGTGTTGGTATCTTCCTGGTGCATTTTTATATCCAAATGGTAAAACATTCCATTCATAAAATCCTTGTGGTATAGTAAAAGCTGTTAGTTTTTTAGATTCTTCTTCTAACTTTAAGTGATAAAATCCTGATTTGCAATCAAATTTACTAAAGTAATTATATCTTTGTACTTGTCTTATTTTTAATATTTTATTTGGTATCGGGTAATTGTATGTTTTTATTTTTGCATTTAGGTTCCTATAATCTATTACCATTCTACTTTTACCTCTTTTTTGTTCACTATGTTTGTTTACTATAAAAGCTGGGCTATTATGTTTACTATTACTTTCCTGTATATAGTTATTTTTTAATAGTTTTTTTGTATGCATTTTAAATTCTTCTAGATCATTAAAATTATATTTTAATGGTTACTGTGTTATTATACTATTTTCATCTATTAATTCTATTTTTACTTTTGTTTTATGTTTTTCCCATCCTTGAAGGGGATTTTCATTATATAATGATTTTAACTTATCTTGAATTATTTTTATTTTGTCTATGGCAAATATTATTAATTCTATTTGTTGTTCATTTATTTTTTCATTTTCTAATTTTTGGGTTATTTTTTCACTTCCTTTAATCCATGGTGTTGTTTTTCTTATTTTATTTTTTACTCTTTTTGCTCCTACTTTATGTTTACATGGTGTAGTAAAACACCAATGTATTTTTGTTATTATGTATGGGTATAATTTATCTAAAAAAGGTATCCCTATTAATATGTCTTTATTTGTAAATTCGTAACTATATATCTCATCCATAGTTAGTATTTTATCCCATATTTGTATTTTAATTAGCCTTTGGCCGTAGATGCGGCAAGTCCGGGGTTGAGCGTACTCCTACAGGAGTTGATTTTTAACTGCATAAGCGGTACCACAAAAGTGGCTAAATGGATTGTATAAACGGAACCACTGGCAGTGTCTTAAATTCGAAGGGTTTCGTGATTTTGTTCATTTTTGGACATTGGGAGCTTGGAGTAAGGCGACTTTTGGTGTGGTTTTGCTAGATTTCAATAGGTAAGCAACTTTTGGTCATTTTTATCTGGTAATACTAAATACCCATTGAATTTCCCCCATAAATTTGGTATTTTTGAGGTGAAAATTTGGGGATTTTTTACCCATGCATAGGAGAGCAATATTTGGAGATTTCAACGATAATTTGAGGTTAGAATTGAGAAGATTGGTAGTTGGATTTGTTGAATGGGTTTTTGTTAGTTTTGTCTGATTCTGAAACATGGGCTAGGGGTTGACTTTTGAGTTGACTTTTTGACTTTTCATAAAGAACTTAGCTTTATCATATGGAATTGATTCCTATAACTTGTGTTGATTATATCGAACTGTTTGTTGCTAGATTTGAGTCGTTCGGAGGCCGATTCGCGAGGCAAGGGCTTATTGGAGTAGTGAGTTGCACGTTAGAGGTAAGTAACACTTCTAAACTTGGTTTTGAGGGTTTAAATCGTTGAAATACGCGTTATGTGGTTGGTGTTGAGGTAATGCACATGCGAGGTGACATGCGTGTGGGCGTGTACCATAGTAAATGTGACTTAGTTGATTCAGTGGAACTGTGTAGTCATCCGTTCTATTTATTAGTCATGTGTTCTCCTTGTATTAGAGAAATTGAGCTGTGATTCATGTTTAAAATTATATTTAGGCTATGTGCTGGTATGTCGGGATCACATAGGTCATTTATTTTTGAATTATTTTTTCAATTTGAAATTATGCACTCAGTCACATCCATCATTTGCATAACATATATCAGTCTATAATATTGTTTATTGTTGTATCATATATCATTGTTTGGGCTGACTGGTATGAGATTTATGAGCCCGAGAGACCGAAGAGATTGATTACTGAGTTGGGTCCTAAGAGCCGTGTTGTGAGTAAAATTTTTTGATTCGGTTCTACGCCATAGCATGCCTTCTTGTCTTTATATATATATATATATATATATATATATATATATATATATATATATATATATATATATATATATATATATATATATATATATATATATATATTATAGATCGGGCTGCACACTGCAGCAGGCCTTATGAGCTTTATATATTGTTATGGGATTGAGTTGCATACCACAGTAGGATATATTGGCTTTATATTAGCGCTTTGGAAGGATCCACCCCTCCAGAGTCTAACATACCAGCAGTAAGCGCAAGTACCGTACAATGCTGAGTGAGTGAGTGTGATGAGTGAGAGTTGAGACAGTCAGATTGAGTACTCAAAGAATGTGAATACGTGAGGTTATCATTTTGATGCATTACATATGACATGCAAATTTGACATGTAGATCTAGAGATGTAACATTTCTCATATCAGTCATACTTGGCATATTTTATCCGTGTGAAACTTAAACTATTAAATTTGAAAGAATGTCTATATTTCCGTACTGTGTACACAATGATTATGATTTTTCTCTAACATACTACTGTCAATCTTCCTGTCATATTTGTACTGGTAAAAATTTTGATTTGCGCTGTACCTATCTGAGCTCGTCACTACTTTTAGCCCAAGGTTAGTCCTCTTAGTTATTGAGTACATTGTGTCTGTTGTACTCATACTATACTCTGCACCTCGTGTACGGATCCAAGTACTTTTTGGCACGGGGGGTTCTACGTTTGGAGCTTCAATTGCTTGGAGAGTTTTGAGGTAGTTGCCTTGATATCCGCAAACCTTGACTCTCCTTCTTTTTCAGTTTATTAGCACTATTCTATCTTTCTAGACAGTTATTTTAGCAATTGGACTGTGTTCTCGTTTAGATGCTCAGGTACTCAGTGACACCCCGACTTTGGGGATTCTTTATTGAGTTACAATATTTTCTTACCATATATTATGGGATTTTCACTATTAAGCTTATTTCATAATGTTTTCAATTTAAAGATGTGTGGTTATTTGTGATTGTCGCTTGCCTAGTATAGCGATAGGCGTCATCACGACATGTGAAGTTTTGGGTTGTGACATATATCGGTCGCGATTTTGGTTCCCTAAACGGTTGTTGATCACTTTTACTTGGTTTGCTGCCCTGCATGAGGTTAGTAGTTACTGACCCCCTCTTTACATTGAATCCACTGTATAATTCTGTGTTATTGATGCTTACTTAGTCGATTCTTTGTTGTTCATGTTTGATGTTAGTAATGTAAGGTCGTATTTGTTGTGCCCTATTTTAATATGCTATTTTACTATTAAATTAAGAACTTTCTAATAAAGTAATGTTGTATTAAAACCTGTCATTCAATCTGTGCTATTGACTCCTATCCTTCATGATTCAATTAGTAAAAGTGACTCTAGACTAAGTAATATTCTTATGACTAACCTAACTAAGCCTTTATGATTAAGCAAAGTTAACCTTATGCACAATCTAACTCTGTTAGTTGAAAAATAACACTAGGTCATCTAAGCTAACTCAATTCATGCTTCCTTTCGTGACATTATGTTGATCTTATAAGTGGATTCCCTGATTTTCATGTCTTGTATTTAACCTGTCTATTTTAACTGTGTCAGCAGATAAATGTGATAACCTGCTTGCTCGGGATATCTATTAACCTGAGTATAACTTTTACTCTTAGACTTTGTTAAAGCTTAATGAGTAATTAAATCCTATGCTAGCAATATTTTATGTAACATGTTAGTCAAGTAACTAGTTTTGTGTAAAATAAGACCCTTAAGCTCCTCTTCAGAACACTGTAAACTTGTTAACACCAAGCCATCTTGATGTATATGATGTCTTGTTTTTGCCTTAGTTCTAGGAACATGATTGTGTCATTGATGATTTGTCTGGACTTTAGTCAGTGCCCTGTTCTTACTATTATGATAGAGTGATTTGTGAGTTCTTCTTATGATAGTTGGAAACAAAAAAGATCTTATAATGAACCCCGTCAGTATGTTAGAAAGCTTGTTCTCATATCCGAATGTGATTAACCTCTGGAATGATTGCCATTTCCTGATTGTTTGATTCGTGCTACATGAAACTCTTTGCTGCCATGACTCTTCTTAGTTACTGCACTGAGTTCACACTTGTTGTATTAGTACTGTTGTGCCCATAAATCATTTTATGAAGTAGCCTGAAGAGATTTATATTTACATCTCTGTGTTCACCGGTAGTAGTCCTAATCATTTTGTCGTAATGAAATGGTATGAGTTCAGTGAATGATCCTATATAAGAGATTGACATTAATGATTTGTCCTTGTTTAAATGATCTTAACAGTTTAGCTAAGCTATGATATTGCAATAACCTATACTCAGACTCATGTACTAAGTGTTTCTAGTCAACCTGTTTTCTTATTTGGGTGTTAGAACATTGTGACATGTTAGCCTAACTGTTAATGCGATGAGGTCTTAGTGAGATGTAAGCCTGCTGTTAGCTATGCTGAAGACTTAAGAGTATTTGAGACCCGTTCTTATAATCTAAACCTGCCTGCCACAATTCTGGATACTAAAACCTACAATGCAGACAATAGAAAATACACCTATGCTTACCTCCGGGTGATACTTATCTGTAACACTTCTGAACCAAAAAACATGAGTAATGAATCAAGGATACTACCTGCATTTTGTGATGATGTGTAATTATGTCTCAATAGTGAATCATGCCTACTACAGTGTAGTATCCTTATACCCTATGTTTGATATGAGTTTTCCAAGTCAGTGTTGTGCTTTGGTTTGGTTCCTGTACTTTGATGATGAACTATAGTATCCTATTTGTTCACAATAGTTGAGCTTTGTTGTTTGAACTTTTAGAAAGGTCACCATGACTCTTGAACCTACTGTTTGTATCTTAGCAGTATAAAGTTATTCCATAGATTCTTTATTTGTGTTTAAGCCTTTAACAGTATTTGGATGTAAAAACTTGTTGTGTTTATAATACCCCTCCTTGACACAAGCACTTCCTGGGGTTCGTGAGACCCTTGTGAACTCTTAAATGTCAACGGTTCAAAAGGGAATCATATTCATAAATGAGGATTTATACCAAGCCTCTAATCACGAACTCCTATTAATCTTCATAGGATTAACAGAAATAAAAATTGTCCCACCACATTCTTTAGTTCATTATTATTATTATTATTACTTCTTAATCTCTATCTTATCTCATTTTTATATTTGATATATACAAATTGTCTTTTAATTATTTTTGTGCATGTCTCGAATTGTGCCCACTGAGTTCCGTTGGGAACTCAGGGTCAAATTCAAATCCAGCATGCTCCTGTTTTGCGCATTAGGGTATGTCGCCTTCATTTAAATTCTGCTAGGCTTTGATAAGGCTACCAACCCTATCTGTCAAGAGTTCAGCCACTCTTCTTTCTTTATTTTCAAATTATATACATTGTTGCTAGCTCGGCGAATCGAGGGTATCCGTCAATAGGGTTGAGAGCATGCATCGAGGGACAAATGGACTCTATTTCCTAGAGGGTTCAGTGGTGCTCCATTTGGGGGAAGAGTTCGATTTGTGAGGGACCAGTCTAGCAGGCCCACGCATTCAGCACCATCGTCTCCTCGGGGTGCACTAGTACAACCCTACTTCACTGCCCTTCCATAGAGCTCCTACCGTCCACCGGCTATTCAGGGTTCTTTTAGTAGATGTTCAGGTCCCAAAGGTAAGACCCAGGGTCATACATCTTCCGCACTGAGAGGTTTCTATGAGTGCGTGAAGCTTGGTCACATGAGGAGATTTTGCCCAGGCTTCGGGGCAATGCAGTACAGAAGGGGCCATTAACCCATGATCACTACACCAGCTGCCGCACCAATGGTCCGGCCGACAAGAGGCGAAGGGCAGGTGGGTAGGGTCGGCCTAGAGGTGGAGGCCTGACATGAGTCACTCCAGCTAGGTTCTCTGATTTTCCAGCCAGACCAGATGCAGTATCCTCAGACACCGTGATCACATGTATCATTTTTATTTGTGATAAGGATGCTTTAAGTACTAATTTATCTAGGGTCTACATATTCATATATTTCTTCTCTATTTGCTCATTACCCAGATTTCCCTCGTGAGTCCTTCGGTGCTCAATATATGTGTCCATGCTACTGTGGAATTCTGTTGTTGTAGATCGGGTTTACCAGTCCTATATTGTGACTTTTTTGCCATTAAGAGACTAGAGCAGATTATTGCTCAACTTGACCGGCTTTAAGGTCATCCTAGTAATGGACAGGTTGTCTTTGTAGCATGTCGTTCTTGATTTCCATGCCAAGACTGTTACATTGGCGATGCTAGAGTTGCCTGGATTGGATTTAAAGGGTTCATCTATCAGTATATCTAGACCGGTTATCTCTTTCTTGAGGGCTCAACATGTGGTTGAGAAGGGTTGTTTGGCTTATCTGTCTTATGTTCGGGATACGAAATTGATATCATAATTGATTCAGTGTCGGTAGTGTGAGAGTTCTCCGATGTGTTTCCTTCTGATGTGACAGGCATTTCACCAAATCGTGATATCGGTTTTAGTATTGATTTGGCTCTAGGTACCTACCATATCTCTATTTCAGCATACCACAAGGATCGGAAAGAGTTGAAGTTGTTGAAGAAACAATTTGAGAAGTTGATAGCGAAGGGGTTCATCATGCCGAGTGTATTGCCTTGGGGTGCCAGTATTATTTGTGAAAAAGAAGGATGGGAGTATACAAATGTGCATTGATTACCGCTAGTTGAACAAAGTTACCATAACAAACAAGTACATGTTGCCGCGCATTGATTATTTGTTTGGACAGTTGTACGTTCCCAGGGTGTTCTCTAAGATCGACTTGAGATCTGGGTATCATCCATTGACGATTCGTGCTTCGGATGCTCAAAGACAGCTTTCCAACCTAGTTATGGGCACTATGAGTTTCTAGTGATGTCCTTCAGCTTGATCAATGCCCCGGTGGTGTTTATGCACTTGATGAAGTGGGTGTTTAGGCTATATCTTGACGCATTTGTCATTGTCTTCATTGATGACATACTGATCTATTCGCGTAGTATGGAGGAGCACAAGTGGCATGTGAGAGTTATGCTTCAGACCATGCGGGAACAGAAGATATATGCTAAGTTCTACAAGTGTGAGTTCTGGTTAGATTATATGGCATTCTTGGGGCATGTTGTATTAGGTGAGACTATTAAGGTAGATCCAAAGAAGATTGAGGCAGTCTAGAGTTGTCCTTGTCTTACCATAGAGAACGAGATTAGGAGCTTCTTGGGGTTAGCAGGTTATTATTGTCACGACCCAAACCGAAGGGCCACGACGGGCACCCGGTACTACTCAACCGAGTACCAATGTAACATATCTTTCTTATCGTACTATTATTGGTAAATGGGCCAAAAGGGTCGTCATGAGATAATCACAATAAAACATAAGAGAATACTAGACATATGATGACCCAACATGATATAGAAACTTATACATGTGACATACGATCCTTTAGAGCTGACATGATCATTTGTAAACTCAAAACATTGTAAACTCAAAACATAGGCCAACAAGGCCATATAAGTATCTATATAACTAACATCTATCTCCAAGCCTCTAAGAGTATATAAACATCATAAAGGTTGGGACATGGCCCCTCCATACCAGTCAATACATGTCCAAATTATACGGATCAAATAGGCAACTCTGGAGCAAGTGGAATTCACCAACATCTCTCACTGGGTTAAGTCTACTAGGAGGACTATCAACTTATCTTTCAGGACCTGCGGGCATGAAACACAGCGTCCCCAACAAAAAAAACATCAGTACAAATAATGTACCAAGTATGTAAGGAATGAAAAGTAGTATATAAAAGACATGAAATAAATATGGAGTAAGTACTCAAACTGTAAGTCTGAGTAGCCCTATGAATCATAAAACATTTATAATGTCATGCATGTGTATGCAAATGTCATATCATGCATATGTATATGCATACATAACATCATCAAGCCATCATATCATCTCAGCCTTTATGGGCAAAATAATCAACATATACCAACCGATCAGGTGGTGGTACGTATATAACGCCATAACTTTTTCCATACCCCATATACATATACTATATACGTATATAACACCATCTGGTCATGAGTCAATATAATGTATAAATGAATGCAATGCATAATAAAGTAATGATTACCGTGAAAATGGTAACAACAATTAAATTTTTAAATGGGATTGTAAAAATACGTGATCTATTTCCGGGCTAGTTTGTAAGGGTGATTATTGATAAAACATGAGGGAAGAAAATAAAGATCAAGTTAGCCGAAGTGATAATCGAACCAGTAAGGGGATGTTCTTGGGCATAGAGCAAGCCAGTAGATACCTTGAGGCCAGGCCTCGAGCCTATCTGGGGCTTATCGAGGGTAGTCGGGAAAGTGATAAAAGATAAAGTTATGAGTATGTAAGGCTTCATATTATCAATTTTGAACTAAATGATGAAGAACAAACGAAGAAAAATAAAATGCTAAGGTGACCTCGGGGTCGATGAACACTGATAACTTAGAAGAAAGAGAGAGAGATATTATTGCATTGTGGAGAAGTGGAGCAGCATCAGCCCCTTCCAAGGTAGGGTGAGTCCCCCTTATATAGGTGAGGGGACTAGGCAAAGTGCGCATATATTATTTACATGGGTAGAAAGATGGGACGGCCTGATGCAAGTCCTCTTAATAGGCTGTAGATAGACCGGTACTGTCAGGTGCATCCATGTGCTTCGGAGACCTTTTTTCTTGTCTTGACCTCGGGCCCTGCTTCCTTCGATTCGGACCTTGATGAGCCTTGAGGCCGGGAACTCGATTGTGGCCTTCCACCCTCGGGGTCTCGGGGAACGCTTCCAAAATTGTCTTGGTAGCAAAAAATCAAGTCTTCTGATGTTATCGCGTACAGATAGTCTCCGCATTTCTCATGGCGAAGTGATGGGAAATGATTCAGACACTCGACTTCTCTAGCTCCTTTTGGCGATTCTGTAGTAGCGATTTAGATCGTGGTGCAATCTTCCGTGACGGATGGCATGTCTTATAGATTTCTGCTCGATGTCCTATCATTTCCACTCCTTGAGGCAAAAGTGCTGCCGTCGGTTCATTTTTTCAAGAAGGTAGTAATTATACCCGTTGCTCAATATTTCAGAGCATTAGTAACCGTGTCATTTTCCCCTATAAAGGAGGGCGCTTTGTGGCATTGCATCCTTCATCTCAACATTTCTGCTGGTGTGCTTTGCTTCTTCCTTCCGATCTTCTTTTACGTTCGATTACCACGATGGAAGCTTTCTATCCCAAGGCTATTTGGAGGAATTGTTCCGAGCCACATCGAGGCCTTCTGCCGGGGCCTCATTTTTTTTATCATAAGAACGCTGTACCGATACTGCTACAGTCGCCGGTATGTAAGTCGATGCTGCTACCGTTGGCTCGTGATGGCGATGGGCGGAGAGTTGGTTTCACCTTTATGTAGATGGTTATTCGGATTATGCACCGTTGCTCACTCTTATACCTGGCCCTAGTTTGGCATTTCATCCCCATGGCTCTTTCTATTCCAAGGGGTAAAGTGGCACTGCCGGCTGTTGAGATGGGGCCCGCCGAATCTTCAAGCTTTGGCTTTGGCGGGCCATGTCTGGTTTCTTTGCCTCCTCCGCGTCCTCTTCTTTTCCTTTCTTGCATCTTCTCTGACAGATATCCTTTAGGGGATCGAGCTGGGAGCCTATGGGAGGTGGAGGTCGAAGGAGTCACCCTCGAGGATATGTGCTTGAGGGTGGGGCGCCCGGGTATGCTGATACCAGAAATGAACTCTCGAGGGCGGATCTGACGCCTGGGTTTCATCACATGTACATCCTTCTGTTCCTCAGCTTTAGGCTTATATTCTTGTAAGCCTTTGTACCTTGTACGTAATGACCCTTCGGGGCTTTGTAATCAAACGCTGTGACCCTTCGGGGGCTTTTTTACTGGAAAAATATATAAATGAGAAATGAACTTTGTTGGCCTCTGTTTTGGAATTTGCTCTATTTCCTTATGCTTTCATTCCCTTCGAGGTTCTTCAAATTTATTTTCTCTGATTGACGTGGGCTCATTTCGATCCCATTGTCACCCTTCAGGATAACTCTTGGTTGACCTGATGGATTGGTTCTTGCAAGAGTTTCCCGAGTTATTCAAAGATTGCGCTTTGAGTTTCGAGGCCTCCGGGGGTACTGCCTCGGATGTAGGTCGTCTTCGGGTACCCTGGAGCCTTAATTGATCTAGGTGTAGACGGTCTTTTTGGGCCGCATGAGATAGACTTTTGTTCCCTCTATAGCGCTTGTTTTCTTTTACGCCCTTCGGGATTTTTAAATTCCTTCTATTGCTTATGGGCCGTCGTAGCTTGCTGTGATAGCACGTTCTGTTCAACGACTGATGGACAAGGCTCTCCCCCGTTTTCTTTTTTGTCGTACTTTAGACAGAGGGAGGACCGACCGGATAAGGTTGAGTTGTTGGGGATCTTGTATCAAATTCTCGGGCCTTCAGAAACGATACTTCGGATGAAGGTCATCCTTGGGTTCCTCGGTGGGCCCTGTTGATTTTAATATGGATAGCTATTTCAGAAAGTGTAAGGTTGACTTCCGTTCTAGGAGTTAGCCTATGTGAGGGGCGCTTCTTTGGGGCCTCGAGAAGCTTTAGAGATTGGAGCTTCCCGGGTTTGCTCCTCCGAAGAGGGAATCGCGATCCCGGGCGCACGCCTCGCGTCAGGTGTCGGCGCTATGGAGCTCATCGTGACCCTGCTTCTTGGCGGATGGAGGTTCCAAATGTGAAATGCTTCCTGGATCATGGAGATAATTCACGTGGATCCTCTAGCTTGGTTGTCTATTAGAGGATGTTTTCTGGGTCGAGTATTGACCCATCGATCCGTATCGAGGTCATTGGCTTCCTGGAGCTTACATCTGGTAGGTGACTATAACGCTGCCTTTTGTATATAAGAGGGGTGGCTTCGGCCTTTTTGTAAGACTTTACTATTTTCGGGTAGCTGTTCTTCCATTTCGGCATAGGGCTCCATATCTTTTAAAGTGCGAAAAACATCTGTGCTTCTTTGCTTTATTTTATTGGTTTTGCTTCAGTCATGGCGACCACTTCGGAACCGTTAAGGCAAAAAGAGGGGAATGATGTTCCCGATGTTGGAGAGTCGAAGGACTTCGCTCTAGAGATGGCATCCTTAATGAGAGAGGAACACTTGGAGATGGCGAGGCGATACTGCAGGTGGAGCAAGAGGATGACACTGTGGGTGCTTTCCCCAAGTGAAGGCATCGCAGACTCTGCTGATGGGTTCCTGAGCATGTACCTATACCCTTTTGCATTTGTCCCTCTTGATAAGGTCCATCTTGACTTTTGCTTGAAGTATCAGGTTACCCTGGCGCAGATTCATCCATCGTTTTGGATAACGGTGCTGATGATGAGATTCTATGCTCAAAAAGCCAGACTTGAACTCACGCTCGACAATCTGATCAAGCTGTATTGGCCTTTCCACCATCGAGGACTGCTAACCTTAAGGGGTCGCTCGCCCACGCCCTTTATTGTTGACGATGATGAAGGTGGAGATCGAGAGTGGGCCAGTTGGTTTGTCCGAGCTAGGACGACAGATATCATTCCTGTGGAGTTTTTGCCATTTCCCGAAAGGTGTAATTACGCACGTAAGTGAGGCGCTTTGCCGTTCCTTCGGATTTTATTCCTGGAAAAAATCAGCTAAGTAATAAGTGTCACTTCTTTTGTTGCAGCAACTTCGTGGACGCCGAGCCAAGTTCATGATTTGCCCGGATGGGTTAGGAGACTGGTGACCCATTCGTCTTGCAATGAACGCAGGTGGCAAGCTACGTCTTGTGTCAGGTGGGGAGTGGACCATCAAGTTACGTGCGTATGTTGCTTTTGTCCCACAGATATGTACTCGAAGTGTCATTTTCCCATATCGTTTATGCTGGATTTGTTGTTTTTATAGATATCGGGTGGTTCCTTGGGGCGAGGCATCATTTTGTCGGAGAGTATATAGAGTCGTTGGCCTCCGGGCTTAGAGATGGCCGTAGCAAGAGGGTTCGGGGACCATCACTCGAAGGAGCTTTTAGTGGCGCTGGCCGGGCTCGTCTTTCTAAAAATGGGGAATCACCCGAGTCGGCTGACCCTGGGGAGCCTATTTCTTGGCAAGCGGCTCCCTTGAGTGAGCATGTTATGCTTGGGGCCGGTTCTTCTAAGGTTGCAGGAGCAGTACTATCAGGAGTGTGTTCTGATTTGGAGGAAACCTGCCATCTTCACTTCGCGGTGAGTTCGTGCATAATTCTCTCATACCCCGTGTATTCCTCCTCTTATTGAATCCTTCATGCGCAGGCCTGTGATAGGCTTAATTCTGAGTTATTTCGTCAAAAGGCCAAGTTCTAGAGGGTTCGGGATAAGGAGAATCCCTTAGGCTTCTTTACAAGGAGAGAGAAGTTGAGCTGCAGCATTGGCGATATGAGGCGTAAAAGAGCTTAAACTATGAGAGCTATTTGATGGAGCAGGTAATTTTCTGCAATGCGTTCTTCGCTTCTTCCTGATTTTAGGGCTAATTTCTTCCCAACATATCAGCTGCAGAAAAAGTCAGAGGCCTTGGAGTACCTTAAAGGCTATGTAAACCGTGTCAGGGCATCTTGCGAGGAGCTAAGAGGCCAAGTGTGGGCTCAAGCTTTGCAGGAGACGAGTGCCTCAGCTAGGATCCCTGCCTTCGAGGCCCAGCTCAACTTATCCCGTTGTAACGCCAAGGTTCAAGCGGATATGATTGAGAGACTGGAGTCTGATGACTCGAAGATCAGGGCCGAAATAATTGATGCCCGGGCGAAAGCAGCGCTGAGCTGAACTAGGGCAGATTGTGAGATGTCGATTTGCATAAAAGAGTCTGCTCACACTTAATCTTAGTTGAGGAAAGCCCTTGATCGTGAGAAGAGGATTGAGAAATATGTTTGCTACCGATGTCGGAGAGAAGTGTTCGAGGAAGTTGGAGCGAGAGGCTTTATTCTCTCGGAGGAATTGGCTTATGCAAGGGCGGACGAGCGAGATACTCGGTCACTCCACGTGGGCCTTGCATAGGCGATCTTGACAGGTTGTAGCCTTTTGGCGCAAAATATAGATCCTACCATTTTGTAACTTGGTTTCCGGTGCGCCCAAGGCGTGCTTGTAAGTGGAGGATATTTTTGTCGTATATAATGTAAGAGGAATTTTAAAGCATTATTCCTTTTGTACCTTTTTTCTGTCGTTGCTCTTGATCATGTAGACCAGTTTGTGGAATTTTGTGGGTGCGCGGCCTGGAGATTTGTCACGACTATTCGTAGCGTCATCTGGGCTGTGCTTTTAGGTGTATTATGATTCCATTGCCCTCGGGTTCAATCTCCAAGTCGGGATCCTAACTCGAGCTTATTTCACCCTCGAGCCCATTTGGGCTGGTGATAATGACCTTCATTATCTGCCCTTAGGTGTTTGGCAATTTTACGGGTCTAGTCTCCGAGTCGTATTGAGACTCGATCTGTAATTGACCCTTTGATCTTATTTGAGATCTCGGCCGGTGATGGTGGCCTTTCACATTAGTTGGTCAATGGGACCTTTTAGTATGAGGCTCGGAGGCATGCTGCCGGCGATAATGGCACTTATGTTGTTTGGTCGTAGAGACCTTTCGATATAGGGCCCTAAGGCTTTGCTTAGATGGCGACAATGGCACTTATGCTATTCGGTGCAGGGACCTTTTGATACGGGGCCCGGAGGCTTTGCTTATCCGGTGACAATGGAACTTATGCTGTTCGGTCACAGGCACCTTTTGATATGAGGCCCGGAGGTTTTGTTTAGTTTAACTATTTTGGATCCGATCTCCGAATCGGGTTACGATTCGAGCTTAGTTTAATCCTCAAGTCATCAATTTTCAAGTTGATGGTCGTAGATACCTTTTGATGTGACGCTCGAAGGCTTTTTTTAGACTTTGTTTCCTCTTGTTTATGGTCTTATTGATTATTTTGCCTGACCCATCGTCGGTTCTAAAAGAACCTCTATTTCAAGTCGTATTTGGTGATATTTTGAGCACCTCAGAAGGTTCGTAGCCCATAGGTCGAGTAGATCGACACTTTTATGATTTTGGAGCCGATATGGTCGAGACTTGGTTTTTGCCTGTTGAGGGAAGACTGTGTTTAACCGGTTCTTTACGAAGTAGAGTCGGAGGATTTTTTAGCAACAATCGGGCATCCCCGAGTTGCATTTTTTGGGACGAAGCAGCCGTTTTGACCAAAGTCGTGTGCATTTGGCTGGGGCCATTTTTTATCCCGAGAAGTAGTATTAGGCGTCTACACCGAGGGTATGCCCTTTAGGTATTCTTACAAATGTGACGTATAGCCTAAACTGTGTGATTTTTCATGCATGTTGAGGTCTTATAGTTTGCCATGCATGTTGAGGTCTTAAAGTGTATGGAGAATAGATCTAGTATTGCCGAGGCTGCCCGTTATGGTCCTATGATTTCAGATTTTCCAGTGCGTGGCGATTGGAAAACAGTCTCTGAGTCATCGAGTTTGCTTGAAGATAGCTTCTCGCGAGCTCTGACTTGTTTATTGGGGGTTGGTGGTCCCGGAGTTTCGACCCTGGGGTCGTGCAAGTTGTCGAATTGCCCATGTTGAATCCCCAAATATATCTGATCAATTTAGGCCATACTGCGAGGGCTTTGTGAGACCGGAACCCCGACCTTGGGGTCGCGAGGGTGCTGAATATTTTAAGTCTCCGAGTGCTTTGGGACACATTTGATGGAGAGGCTTTTGCTGAGGATAAGCCAAAATATTTTTCCTCGAGGCGTCGAATGCCTAAAAAATATTCTTTATTGCCTGGAGAAAATATAAGTTGTAAATACATGATGTCCTGTTGTTGTGAATCTGGTCCACATGGGTGTGACTCCCCTGATTATCCGATGTGCTTGTATGATTCCATATTGGAAAATTTCGAGAGGGACCATGGACTTGTCGGGTCCCTTTCCTGCGGACATGCAGTTCCGCTAATAATCTTGTTGGTGGAACCTTCTTCCTGATAGAAACCCGATTGAGGAAAGAATGACCAGCAGGCTCCGTGGCAGTCGTATTCCGTGGCAGTCATATCACGATCGAGGAAAGAATGATCCAGAGCTACTGAATGCCTCAGTTAGCTACCTGCGTACAGATTTGCAACAAGAAAGGAAAAGGAAATGATAAAATGATGTTGCGGTCCTGTGAGTAGGCCCCGTGGAAGTCATATTCCTCATCCGGCCAGGCCTAGTGGAGGACGTGATTGTCCTTACCCTTTGACCTCATTTGACGGCAACGCCGGTCATGGGAACAAGTTGAGGGATCTCTTCCTGTTGCTTGTAGCTAGATGCTTTGACTCTGCGTCCGTCACGAGGTTTTACACCTTTGGAGGAGCAGAGCTGGAATTGCATCTCGGGCGATGTATTTGCTATTTTTTGTACAAAGCATCAACGCCTGCATCGCTCAGCGTATTAGCTCAAGATCGGACGGGCCGCTCAGGAGGAGCGATTTGGTAATTGTGGCAATCGCCATTAGGGACATATCAAGGGTCCGACCTGAGAGCGACGTTGTCCGGGTTGTCCTATTGGCTTTGGACCGATATTGTCAGTATAACTTTGGTTGATACACCTCTAATCGTAAATGTATGTTTTATTTGAAATGAGTTTGAACGAAAGAAGGGATTACCAATACGTTAATGTGATGCCGACATGGATTCTCGGCATCCTTTTCCTCGAGTAAGAGGGTGTCCTTGGGGAGTATTCCCTAGGACCATCCTTCTCTGGTGATGGGCACTTGCATTCTACATTCTACGGATCTTACCGGGGTGCCGCCATCCTTTAACGGTTGTGAAAATATATCGTGGCTTGTCGGCTCTGCTTTGTTCAAATTCCCCTTGTCCGTAGAGCTGGATTTGGGTTCGCTTGCTTGGCGATGCTTTGTGGTTACCTTTGTTGGATGGCGTAGTTGCTGCTCTCTTAGGTCTGCAACTCTGAGCATTTCGTGATTCTCATAGTGTGCCACGGTTTCCTTGGAGGGGTTTTAGTTGAATAGATCCAAGCCAACCGGAGTTTGTGGCTTCACTTATGGTGACCACTATGCTTGGAATTGTAACGTTGAAGTCGAGCTCTATCGGGCGAGGTTTCCTTGCCGGTTGCGTCTTGTTGAATCTGGTACCATTGGAGGTTCCTCGAAGTTGTCATCTTCAGGCTACTGCCTTGTTGTTGCGAGATGCGTTGTACCTCAGATCGGCTCTTCCGTTCGTGTCGTGTGGATGATGGCTCCATTCATTCAGTGCTGGCTTCTCTGTTGGGAATTCTGCCTGGATATGCCGTTCACGAGGAAATTTTTCGAGGGTTGTCCACGGCTCTGACTTGGTTCTGGTTTGGTTGCTGGTATATGACCAAGCCTTGATCGGATATTCGACTAAGCTTCACTTAAAGTGCTCCGGAGCCGCCGGGTATGCTTTGTTTGAATTTTGGGTGAAGGCCCTTGCCACCCCGCTATTCGAGATCGGGAGCGGTCTCATCCGTCTTATCGGAGAGCGAGTGTGGCTTCCGTGATATTTTATTTCTTCTTCTTCTCTCAGCCTTCGCTGCATTGAGCCCTTTTGGTACACTTAGTACCCGCTCACCGCTAGTACGGTGAGCGGGTCTCCGAGATTAGATGTCGAACAATGATGTCGCGTCGTGATTTCTTCTGCGGGAATTTCTTCAAATCTCCTTATTGGGACGGGCCCAATTTCTCATTTCGGAGGTCGCCTTCCCTGGAGGGGCATGCGTGAGTGGTGATGCACCTGTGAGGACTTGTATCCAGGGAATTTCGCTGGTTCTGACTTCCGCAAAATGAGTCCCGAGATCATATCTCTGGGAGACGGTTGCTGTAGGAGTCTATGCGAGCGTGATTCGATCTTTACGATAATGTCCTCCAGCATCCTCACTGTTATAGGATAGGTTGTTGGTTCGTCGTTACCCGATACCTCGGGTACTGGCTCGGAGCGAGGAGATATTTTTGATGATGTCACACCGAGAGTCTCCGGGCAGCTCTGTGACTGAGAGACAACCAAATGTTGTTCATGCAACATTTCAAAAATAATACAAAGATTAACTTCCCGTTCTACCGGGGCTGGGATTTTCGGGTTTCCTATTGGTTAGCATGTTGCATGCCGCCATTGGAGTGCAAGACTTAGTTACCCCACTACGCAGCGTACGAATCCGCATCCGCTTGAACTGATCTAAATGCGTTATTGAGGTCCTGCGGTGTCGTGCCAGCCGTTAGGACATCCATATTATTTTCTTTGCAATTTTTGGGGTTATCATCCTCGATTTCCCTTATCGAGCTAGTCATTGACCTGAAATCGAAAGATCATGGGCAAGAAAAAGTGTGAAAGATATCGTGCATTTAAGTGACGAAACTAGCAAGAAAATAATCTCTATTATTTTTAGCCCCACTGTGGGCGCCAAACTGTTTACCGTGAAAATGGTAACAACAATTAAATTTGTAAATGAGATTCTAAAAATATGTTATCTATTCCCGAGCTAGTTTGTAAGGGTGAATAGTGATAAAACATGAGACAAGACAATAAATATCGAGTTAGCCGAAGCGATAATCGAACCAGTAGGGGACGTTCCCAGGCATAGAGCAAGCTAGTAGATACCTCGGGGCCAGGCCTCGAGCCTATCTCGGGCTTATCGAGGGTATTCGAGAAAGGGATAACATATAAAGTTACAAGTAAGTAAGGCTTTATATTATCAATTTTGAACTAAATGATGAAGAACAAATGAAGAACAATAAAATGCCAAGGTGACCTCGGTGTAAATGAACACTGATTACTTAGAAGAAAGAGAGAGAGATATTATTGCATTGTGCAGAAGTGGAGCAACATCAGCCCCTTACAAGGTGGGGTGAGTCCCCCTTATATAGGCAAGGGGACTCAGTAAAGTGCGCATATATTATTTACAAGAACAGAAAGATGGGACGACCTGACGCATGTCCTCTCAATAGGCTATAGATAGACCGGTCCTGTCAGGTGTAGGCATGTGCCTCGGAGACCTCTTCTCTTGTCCTGACCTCGGGCCCTGTTTCCTTCGATTCATACCTCGATGAGCCTTGAGGTCGGGAACTCGATCATGACCTTCCACCCTCGGGGTCTCGGGGAAGGCTACCAAAATTTTCTTGATAGCAAAAATCAATTCTTCTGATTTTACCGCGTACAAGTAAGTCAATAAGATCTCTCAAAATGTCATGAGACCCATGAACAGACGATATGATAGTAGGACATATGAGAAATCAAGAAAATAGGCAACCCTAGTACTTCTAAGAATAGAATTATTTGTGAAGTTTGCGTGCTTGCTCGTTTCATTGTACCATATGGATCATGCCAAAAGTAAAGAAGGGATAGCCTTAACATACATGTATGATATCTTCCTTATTACTCAACCAAGCTCGACACAACATCTTGCATCTACAGCAAGTGAAATGATATTGCAGTTGTCATATATAATGCCATACCATCGTATTTGGGTAGTCGTACGTCTTGAGGAAAATTGAAAATCAATTCCCCTTTTTTTAATACATCCCAAAGATGACTAAGGGTCATCAACAGCTCAACAACAACTATAACCAACAATAGCAATAACAACAATATAATACAATATGAGTTTCTCCGATTATCTTAACAATCATATTGAGTGGCAATCTCGTTTTTACTCATAACAAGATATAAATTGAATACAACTCTTATTCCATAAACTAGTTTATAACCTTTAGAACATCATACTTATATGTACCATATTATTTCAAATTTAAAACATCCACAAAATGCCTTCCAAAACAACCCCATGCGTCTAGCACCTTAATTTTTATCGTCAATCACACATTTTTAATCTTTTCTTCTTCAATAAACTCAGTTAACACCTATAAAAGCTTAACAACAGCAGCCACAACATTATCAAATTATTTCTCACAATTTCCAGCCACCACTAACCATATATTTATCCACAAAATAGTCCAATTAAAAAGACAACCATATCCCATGTTCCTTCAAGTGCATCTTATGATTTTTCTTTCAAACAACACAACCAACACAAGATTAACCTTAGACAAGATCGAGAAGATTTTATACATACCTTGGATAGTAGCTGCAACTCAAAACCCTATCTCAGCTTAGCCCACAATAGCCCTCAATCACACCACAACACCATAGAAGCATTCTCTTGCAGTCTTTAATAACTTATGATGATGATTTGAGTTGATTTTCCTTGAGTATTGTTTTTTGGGATCTTGGAATATGTTAGGGAGTGTTTTGGAGATTTTGAGAGTGTTTTTGCGTGAGTAAAATCTATATTGTTGACGAGATATAAGGGAATAAGACCACCGCCTCAATTCTCCAAGCAGGTGGATAAGCTGCCTGCTTGGGAGCTAGAGCAGTGCCACTTCGAACACTTGTATCTCTCGACTACGATATCGTATTGATAAACGGTTTGCAGCGTTAGAAACTAGACACATAGCAATTTAATTTTATATATAGGTATCCATTTAAGTCTCAATATATTGGGAGAAAACAGTGTCTCAACCTGGCCTATAAAACTGCCAGTTTCTTCGAAATGTGGTGACGTGACCTGGCGACCCTACTTTGTATATTCATATTTTGCTACCCTAATTTATTATGAATAAATGGTTTGGACAGTTGGAAACTAGGTTCCAAGACCTTAATTATGGCATATAATATATCCCAGAAAGACCTCATAGAACACATGAAATATATTGGTCAAAACGCTTTATTACAAGGCAAATCCTTAGTTGGTTTTTCCGCAACTTAAATCCGATTTTTTGCAAACTTTATATTTCATATACAAACACCATATATTTCCATATCATGAATTTCAAATCAATTAAATCATGATTAAAAATTCTCATATTCCTTTTAAATTACTTAAGATTTCAGTAAACCTTTCTTATCCTTGTAGAAGGATTTCGTCCTTTTTAAGTCGGCATTAGATAATCCAATAATGATAGTTACGTCTAAAGTAAGGGGTGTAACAACATTAAATAACTCTATATACTTTCAAAGAAGATCTCATTTCTGAGCTTACATCAATTGACTTACAACATACTTTCACGTACAAAAACATGGGGTGTTACATTATCCCCCCCCCCCAACCGGACATTCGCCCTCGAATGTTGACTGATGTGCTTATCAATCTCATAACATATAGCTCTCGTAAATACTTTAATGTTTTACTTACCATATAGGCAATTTTTCTATTAATAAATTCAAAGACCAGGGCATTCTCCCTTTTAGGTCTCTTCTAACATCACGACTTGCGATCCAAATTCTTCCAATGCCCTAACTTTGACTACCTTCTGTGATGCAGCATGTATGACTATGTCCTATTATGTGCGGATCTTCTCTCTGTTTTTTTCTTCAGCTTTTTTCCAATCTATTCGCCTCACTTTGTGAACATACACAGAGCTATGAAAAGATGACCCTCAAACTCCCAATATTGAGGATCATGCCCGAGCTAGGCTCGAGAGGGCCTCAGGGAGTATTTCTCACCCTTGTTTTAATATTTTTCTCTATGATAATTCATCGAGGACTATGCATAATATAAGTGTGGGATGGAGACCTACTTTTTGAAGTGTAATTGTATAAAACTATTTTTCCGTACTTTCTGAAGTGTAATTGGAACTCGTAGTAGACATAGTCTAGGTAAAAAAATGAAAATTGAAAAAAAA
>MU669698.1:80365-108702 GCA_026770625.1 Nicotiana glauca
TGTCACGACCCAAAATCCACTAAGGGTTGTGGTGGCGCCGGACACCTCTGTCAGGCCAGCAAACTAGATTATCAATTAATTCCTCTTTTAATACTTTTGAAAATCTAAGATTTTTCCTTCCATTTTTAAAAATAAAAGTTCACTACTTGAATTCAAATTTAAATAATAGCAATTAGTACAACAACAACAACTACCCAGTGTATTCCCACAAAGTGGGGTCTGGGGAGGGTAATACATACACAGGCCTTACCCCTACCCGAAAGGGCAGAGAGGTTGTTTCCAATCGAATAGCAATTAGTACAAATCCTTTGAAAACCATCCCAGAAACCCGGTGTCACAAGTACAAGAGAAACTACTGATAAGAGAAATAAAATACAACATCCGTCCGGAATACAGTGGATGAAAAATAAATACAGTACACGGGAAGGGACTATCCTAGCTGCGGTCGCCTCGAATGATGCAGATCACGTAGTCCCAGCGTCATCCATGTTGCTACGCCCAATAGGCTGCTAGAGGTATATATACCTGTGCAACAAAAAATCACAGAAGTCTAGTATGAGTACATAATCAACGTGTACTCAGTGAGTGTCCCGCCTAATCCCGAAGGGGTAGAGGCGAGATGTCCAACTCCGACACTCATTAGAGGTAAATTACCAATATTTTATAACTGTGAGGATAATCATGGATTTGTATGGAAGTTCTGATTGTGAAGTCAGAAAAACAGGAAAACACCTTCAACAATAAATCAAGGGCTTCTAAAGTTTGTTCTTTATTATCTTATCAGTTTATATCAAGCCACGTAGGGCCAATTCCACATTTACAATTTTCGAGTAACAGATAACCATGCGCAAATCATGCCGAGGTCGACGATCCGCTCCAACAGAAATATAAATTGTGCACTGTCGAGGGTCGAGCGGCCCGAACCATAGATGCATCTATTATCACCGAGGCGTTCGGCCCGTTCCATAAATAAACACATATCCTGCTCGCGAATCATCCATGCGGTGCAGGCACACATAAAGTACTTGCTCAAGTAGGAAACTAAGAGTTTATCGAGGATAATCATCCAAATAGACAAATTTCTCTTTTTAACATTTCAGGGAAAATTAATATTAAATCTCTTTTTAAATTCCTTTACCAATTCAAGGTGATTTAAACAATTCAAACTATCAATGGGTTCACAGTTAATCCAAGTATAACATGCTTTTTGGGTCCTAAACTACCCGAACAATAGCATAATAGTAGCTACGCACGGAATCTAGTCACCTCGTGCGTACATAGCCCCCACAAATAGGAGCACATAACCAATTATTTTACCTATGGGGTAATTTCCTCCTCACAAGATTAGAAAGGAGACTTACTTTGCTCCGAAGACTCATAACCGGCATTCTACATTCTTCCAAAGGCTTGAACCAACACACAATGAACCAAAACTAGCCAATTAATGACAAACTAATGAGAACATGCTGAAATATTCGTTAACAATTAAGATTATACAAACTCCCAACTCCGCTTAGTGAAATGACCAAAATGTCCTCGGGCCCACGTGCCCGGAATCCAAAATTTCTCAAAGATAAAGGTTACCCATGACCTTAGGAACTCAAATATAAAATTTTCTCTTAATTCCATACTCAAAATTATGATAAAAATCTAAGATTAAATTTTTTTAGGTTTTCAACCAAAACCTCAATATTTACTCTAATTTCCATTTTTAAATCCATGTGCAATTGATATATTCAACTCAAAGTGGTGGGGATAACTTACCTTAACATAGATGACGAAAATCCCCTCCTTGAAGCTCCCAAAAATCGCCCCAAGCAATGAGAAATATGATAGAAATGACCAATTTTTGACTTTAAAATGATATTCTGCCTCCAGGGATTTCCGCTTCTGCAAAAAAATCCCGCTTCTGCAGAAAATAATCTGCTTCTGCGGTCACAGGGCTCCAGCCCTTTTTCGCTTCTGCGATAGCTTAACCGCTTTTGCGGTTCTGCTTTTGCAGATAGAGGGCCGCTTCTGCGGTCCTGGGTTGCCTCCCTCCTAACCGCTTCCGTGGCTTCTTTCACGCTTCTGCGGGGCAGCTTTTGCGGTCCCATCTCCGCATAAGCGAAAATACCAGCAACCAGCAACTCAACTATTTCCAAAAATCAATTTTCGATCCGTTAACCACCCGGAATCCACCCGAGGCCCCCGGGACCCCAACCAATCATACCAACCAATCCCAAAACACATTATGGACATGCTCGTGGCCTCAAATCACATCAAACAATGCTGAAACCAAGAATCACACCCCGATTCAAGCTTTATGAGCTTTGAACTTTTTAACTTCTATTTCTGATGCTTAAACCTATCAAATCATGTCCGATTGACCTCCAATTTTGCACACAAGTCATATTTGACATTACAGACCTACTCTAACTCCCAGAATTGGATTCCGACCCCGATATCAAAAAGTAAAACTCCTGTCCAACTCCTAAAAAACCTTCAAATTTCTATCCTTAGTCAAATGGCTTCAAATGGCCTACGGACCTCCGAATTCACTTCCGATCGCGCTCCCGACTCTAGAATCACCATACGGAGCTACTCCTAGTTTCAGAATTCCAAACGGACATTGATAACACCGAAATGCACTTCAAACCAAACTTATGAAATTCCTTATAAAATGCTAACTTCCACAATAGGCGCCAAAACGCTCCTGAGTTATCCAAAACCCGAACCGGGCAAATGCCCAAGTCCGAAATCATGATACGAACGTGCTGGAACCTTGCGATCCGGATTCTAAGGCCGTTTACTCAAAAATCCAATCCCAGTTCATTCTTTCAACTTTAAGCTTCTCAAATGAGAATTTTAATTTAAATTTAACTCTGATTTTCCTGAATTAAAATTCCGACCATGTGAACAAGTTAATATACCTGAAATGAAGCTGCTCATGGCCTCAGACCGCTAAATGACGCGCTAGAGCTCAAAACGATCGGTCGGGTCGTTATATTCTCTCCCACTTAAACATACGTTCGTCCTCGAACGTGCTGAGAACTATACTGAAGTAGTCTGAAATTGATGTTTAACTTCTCATGCACCTCCCCGTGCTACCACAACTTATCTGAGCACATTGGCTCGATAAATTCTGAAGATATTCCCTTTTATTCAAGCAAATATGACTTAGAGCCCAATTCCAACATCCGAAATTCTATGCCAGGCCTATTTCCAACATACGATCACCGTATCAATCACTATACGCTGTACTCAAACATGACTGCATAACTCTGCTGAATTCACAGTCTGTATCACTTTACTCTTAGGACCACAATAACATTTCTGTTTGACTTAATCGAAATTCCATGAATCTGATGCTCCCATTGCACCTCATGACCTACATAGGTCTTACTCTAACTATTACAATACCTCCATGACGGATGAGATACCGAAATTAATAATCAACTGCCGAGTCGACCAATCATCGAGTCTATACTTCTGACAAGAAACATTACTACATTCTGAACCAAATAATGATCTTCGCTCCTTAATGTACTTCAAATAATCAGGTTGCACTAATCTTAAATCCCATAATCTCATCTTATCTAGTACGAACTACTCGGCAATAAACTACTTCGAATGCGATCACAAGTCTTATATGACACCACAATGTGCCAATAAGCCACCAATCCGAACGCAACACAAACGAAAATCGAACCCTCGAAGGAATTACCTAACTCTCGCACTACTACGGACTTCCCTTAGAAAATAGGAAGCAGGACATTCAAAATTAGCATATAGAAAACTACACTCAACATCACATTGTTACGGCGTGCAACCCGATCCACACAGCATAACCATGGCAGCATGCCATCCGATCCTCACAATATAACCATGGTGGCGTGCCACTCGATCCTCACAATATAACCATGGCGGCATGCCACCCGATCCTCACAATATAACCATGGCGGCGTGCAACCCGATCCACACATATAACTCACAAAAGGAGATACCCATCGAGCTAATTCGCTCATTGTGATAAAATATCGAATCTAGGTCACAAGCACGCTAAGTACATAGTACCATCCCTGAGGGGACATATAGTGCGATAAGATACAAAACTCGAGCACAACTGAGGTTCGATATACAATCTGAATCTCAAGAGCCGTCTTGCTCTTAATGCGACATTCCCACATGGGTCCTCAACACATACACAATTTCTTAGGCCGTCTCACAACTCACACGGTGCGATGTATCACTTCATGAAATATCTGACAATGAGATGACACCATGACTACTCCATAAGGAGCGCATCACTGAAGTGAACACAACTGGCCTGCTATAAATCCCAAATTCACATTTAAATCCATCCCCCGACCTCAAGTCGATCCTGATCACATCAAATTAAGCCAATGACCTTTCAAAGGTCCGTACTAATTCCCTACCTCTGGTAACACACAAGGACAACCATCATAACTGGAGTACAATCCACAACTCAGAATCCAAGTGCCCTACAGGCATCCATTCTCAATTTAACGATATCATCACAATTCTTCATACTTGGTTTATACCTTTAATCAATCAAGTGGCGTCGTGCAACATTTATGAAATCTTCCTGTGAAACACACTCCCACAATCTACCATAACAATTAACTGGGTCTGCACATCTAAACCATCGAACGCACTAACGCTGAAAAGCGATCCAGAATCCTCTACCAGGGTGCAAAACCTCTTCCACAAAAGATCGATCTCAGGTGACGCGGAGGGCAATACTGATTTACTCTAATCATTCAATGCCTTCCTTGCTCATCCGAGCCCATGACATCCCTGTCAACACCGAACTACAACCTTGATCCTCACTTCACATTTCCATACCTCTCACCGTACCCAACGTGCCAATATACGATAGGACACACTTTTCATCATAACTCCGAATTCATTAAAATTTTAACAATTCATCATATAGAACTTTTCACTTAACTCACTTTAGGAGATTCCTAGAAACACACAGGTAAATTCCCATAACCGTAGAATATGCAAATCTGCAAGTAATGGTCCAAGCAACAATAGCCCTTCCAGAATTTGCTTCCACATAACAAGCCACAATAGTAGAATGGTTTAGAATGTTATCAATTATTGCGGCCAACAAACCTCACATGTACCGCCACAAATCAAACGCATAACTCGATCATGATGAATGAACGGATCACAGACCCCAACATGCCAAATTCAACTATGGCTAATCAATCCCTTTCCCTCCAATTTATCCTTGGTTGCTTTGGAAATAATACTAATTCTCTTCAACGCATAACATAGTCGCTCTACACTCACCCCGAGTGACCTTGAAATGCGAGACCATGCTATCTCAAATCTCACGAATTATTTCATATTTCTCAAATGCTACACCACAAGGTAACACATCATAGAACATTCTGGGCACCTTCTCATACACTGCTACAAAGCTGGTTCTTAGTTGTACTTATAGGCTTGAAATCATTAGGTACCACGCTTTATCTTTTGAGTTCCACTAAGAGCGTTGCTGAGAGCCACCCGCTCTGACTTGATCCCAAATATAATCAGCTCCCTGAATCTTCTAGCATATTAATACCCTCTCAATGAAGCACCTAGCAGAGTCACTCCCCTTTTAACCCGTATCTATACCAGGCATAAATCCTGAACCTTTTTCCAAGTCCGAACATGAGCCAAGAAGGCTAACCATAGCACATCCTTAATAATTACTCCGCTCAATTTACTACTTATGGTCTTTTCTCGTAGATGGATTAATCAATCAATATGCTAATAACCAGAAATCACGCCAGTAGTTAATCATACAACCCAATCACAAACGGTGGGACTCTCCCACTTAGCTTGAAGCTATCATTTCACCATTCTTGAGTTCGCCCGGCCTTTTACCTCTTATTGACTTAACCACCGCGCCAACAATTATCAAAATCTCTCGGGATCTTCCTGTAAATCCCTTTAATTCATATTCTGATTCATCATCCACATTCGCACGACCGATCTCTTTGTTGAACAATTAACATAATTCCTTGTAGAAGCTTCGCCAACCACGCGACCGCTAATCTGCTCACGGGGAATAACCCACCTAGGGGAATCACCTCCCAACATATGCCCACACTGTTGCACGGTGTACATTCACTATGACATTAATAGCCCATCATGTGTCCGAGCTCACCTTCCAGTTGCACAAGTCCATTCGCCCCTTGCGGACATCAATTAAATGCGCGGCAACATCCTTCCAAATTTAGGGTTTTGCTGCACCCTCCTCCATTTCAAGCAGCTCCTTTTTTCCATATCAATCTTCTGTCGCATAATAGCCCATACTTCACATCATACCCGCAGGCTTCAATCACCAATCTTTAAAATCCCCAAATGGATCCAAACTCTCTTTAAGGCGCGTAGTCATCCTACTACCAAGACCATATGCAACCCTCGCCACTCTCCCACTTTGGAAGAACTCATCTCCTTAATCGGTCACACGACCTTGCTTTTCACACTTGGCCTTCTAGAAATTTTAAACATCGCTTGGCACTTCCCACATGTCCTTCCTCATACTTCACTGCTCAATTGTTGCCGCAAATAAAAATCTATCTTCGTGGCACTTGAACCCACCATTGCTACTAACTTTAAACATTTCTAAAGGTCATCTTTATCGAGCTGTCAATATTAGAAATTCTGATTCGATTATAAACCATAGCATCATGCGATATCTGACAGTTGTACCTCCAATATTATTTCGCAATACCCTGCCATAAAGGTGAATTGTAGCAGATTATAACGCCAACAACTTAGTACGTTAAATCAGGACCACGACACCCTTTCATTAAAGAAAGGTCAATCAAGCTTGCAAATACCAAGCCTCATTACTTCCACCAGCCCACACCTGGCCATCCTTAGTTCGATTAACTTTCCCCTGCCGGAATAAAATACTGAATCCCTTGATTACACGCTGAGTAAACCTCCCTTCAATTTATTTACTGCCCTGACACGTGGGCAACACCCTACCATTACAACAACACTGCGAAATAATCGCTCACAAGCATCATGGAAACCTGTGCCTAGCCTCATGGCTCTTAAAAGTTCTGTTACTAAGTTGAAACACTAGAATATCCCTCCATATTGCGACTATAATAGTCCAATCAACTACATCGGGAAAATCATCGCGCACCCCATTTGTAGTGCCATTACAATCCTTCAATTTTCGATTTATAACAAGTTCTCGTGTAAGATTGAATAGGAAGAAATCAAGGCATAAGACTCAAAGGAATCAAACCGCATGAAAAGGAAATCAAGAAGGGAAGCACTCCTAACAGCCCTGTAGCCTCCCGAGGATAAGTACAGACGTGTTCGTACTGATCCGCGAGACAGTACTAGACTTGCTCATGACTAGTGAGAACGACGGGAACCTAGTGCTCTGATACCATGTTGTCACGACCCAAAATTCACTAAGGGTCGTGGTGGCGCCGAACACCTCTGTCAGGCCAGCCATCTAGATTATCAATTAATTCCTCTTTGAATACTTTTGAAAATCTAAGGTTTTTTCTTCCATTTTTATAAATAAAAGTTTACTACTTGAATTCAAATTTAAATAATAGCAATTATTACAAATTCATTGAAAACCATTCCAGAAACTCGGTGTCACAAATACATGAGCAACCACTGATAAGAGAAATAAAATACAACATCCATCCGGAATACAGTGAACGAAAAGTAAATACAATACACGGGAAGGGACTACCCTAGCTGCGGTCGCCTCGAATGATGCAGCTCACCTAGTCCCAGCGTCATCCATGCTGCTACTCCCAATAGGCTGCTAGAGGGATATATACCTGTGCAACAAAAATACACAGAAGTGTAGTATGAGTACATAATCAACATGTACTCAGTGAGTGTCCCGCCTAATCCCGAAGGGGTAGAGACGACATGGGCAACTCCGACACTCAATGGAGGTCGATTAGTAATATTCTATAAGTGCGAGGATAATAACGGATTTGTATGAAAGTTCTGATTGTGAAGCCAGAAAAATAGGTAAACACCTTCAACAATAAATCAAGGGCTTCTAAAGTTTGTTCTTTATTATCTTATCAGTTTATATCAAGCCACGTAGGGTCAATTCCACATTTACAAATTTCGAGTAACAGATAAACATGCGCAAATCATGACGAGGTCGACGGACCACTCCAACATAAATGTACATTGTGCACTGCCGAGGGTCGAGCGGCCCGAACCATAGATGCATCTATTCTCACCGAGGCGTTCGGCATGTTCCATAAATAAACACATATCTTTCTCGCGAATCATCCATGCGACGCAGGCGCATATAAAGTACTTGCTTAAGTAGGAAACTAAGAGTTTATCGAGGATAATCAACCAAATAGACAATTTTCTCGTTTAACATTTCAGGGAAAATAAATATTAAATATGTTTTTAAATTCCTTTACCAATTCAAGGTGATTTAAACAATTCAAACTATCAATGGGTTCACAGTTAATCCAAGTATAACATTATTTTTGGGTCCTAGACTACCCGAACAATAGCATAATAGTAGCTACGCATGGACTCTCGTCACCTCATGCGTACATAGCCCTCACAAATAGGAGCACATAACCAATTATTTTAACTATGGGGTAATTTCCTCCTCACTAGATTAGAAAGGAGACTCACCTTGCTTCAAAGACTCATAACCGGCATTCTACATTCTTCCAAAGGCTTGAACCAACGCACAATGCACCAAAACTAGCCAATTAACGACAAACTAATGAGAACATGCTCAAATACTCGTTAACAATTCAGATTATAGAAATTCCCAACTCCGCTTAGTGAAATCACAAAAATGTCCTCGGGCCCACGTGCCCGGAATCCAAAATTTCTCAAAGATAAAGGTTACCCATGACCTTAGGAACTCAAATATAAATTTTTTTCAAAATCTAAGATTAAAATTTTCTAGGTTTTCAACCAAAACCTCAATATTTACTCTAATTTCCATGTTTAAATCCATGTGCAATTGATATATTCAACTCAAAGTTGTGAGGATAACTTACCTTAACATAGATGACGAAAATACCCTCCTTGAAGCTCCTAAAAATCGCCCCAAGCCATGAGAAATATGATAGAAATGGCCAATTCCCGACTTTAAAATGATATTCTGCCTCTAGGAATTTCCGATTCTGCGGAAAAATCCCGCTTCTGCGGAAAATAATCCGCTTCTGCGGTCCCTAGGCTCCAGCCCTTTTTCGCTTCTGCGATAGCTTAACCGCTTTTGCGGATAGAGGGTCGCTTCTAGAGTCCTGGGTTGCCTCCCTTCTAATCACTTCTGTGGCTTCTTTCACACTTTTATGGGGCCGCTTCTGCAGTCCCATCTCCGCAGAAGCGAAAATACTAGCAACCAGCAACTCAGCTATTTCCAAAAATTCATTTCGATCTGTTAACCATACGGAATCCACCCGAGGCCCCCGAGACCCCAACAAATCATACCAACCAATTCCAAAACACATTACGGACCTGCTCGAGCTCTCAAATCACATCAAACAACACTGAAACCAAGAATCAAACCCCGATTCAAGGTTTTTGAACTTTGAACTTTTCAACTTCTATTTCTAATGCTTAAACCTATCAAATCACGTCCGATTGACCTCAAATTTTGCACAAAATTTAAATTTGACATTACGGACCTACTCCAACTTCCAGAATTAGATTCCGACCCCGATATCAAAAAGTCAACCTCTTGTCAAACTCCTAAAAAACCTTCAAATTTCTATCCTTAGCCAAATGGATTCAAAATGTCCTACGGACCTCCGAATTCTCTTCCGATCGCGCTCCCAAATCTAGAATCACCATACAGAGCTATTCTGAGTATGGAATTCCAAACGGACATTGGTAACACAGAAATTCACTTCAAACAAAACTTATGAAATTCCTTCTAAAATGCGAACTTTCACAATAGGCGCCAAAATGCTCATGGGTTATCCAAAACCCGAACCGAGCAAACTCCCAAGTATGAAATCATTATACGAGCCTGATGGAACCTTCCGATCCCGATTTTGAAGTTGTTTACTCAAAAATCCAATCCTAGTTCATTCTTTCAACATTAAGCTTCTCAAATGAGAATTTTCATTTAAATTTGACACTGATTTTCCTGAATTTAAATTCCGACCATGCGAACAAGTTAATATACCTGAAATGAAGCTGCTCATGGCCTTAGATCGCTGAATGATGTGCTAGAGCTCAAATCAACCGGTCGGGTCGTTACATTATTACTTGTACGACCACGTTTGCTTGCGTGCGCGTTCGGAAGCAATACATGGTTTTAGTTTAACTAAGATTTGTGGTGAATTGTTCATGCTGTCTTTTCTTCCATTGCTTTTGTTTAAACTGCTCCCCTCCTATATTCTATGATTAAATTTCAATGTATTAATTTGTTTAATTGGGTAGTTTAATTCTGGGATTTCTATGGGGTTTAATTTTTCCTGATAATTTTTGGTTTAGTTATTGTGTAAATGCATTTAGCCGTTTAAATTTAGTCTGTTTTAGATTTAATTAGATAACCACTTTTGTCTACTAATTAGGTTAGTCTTAAGTTTAAATTGCATCCTTTTGGTTCTGTTTGCCCTTCTTGATTTGGATTCTGATCCACTGATGGCTGCTGTCCATGATTTGTAAAACATTAGAACTCATAGGTATCTAATTGAACTATAAAAATTAGGGCAATTCTCAGAAAAAATAACCTAGGAATAGAAGTTTCCAAAAATGGTACAACTTTCCTAGCTGTTACAAAAGATGCTGAAATAGGATAAGAAAGGCAACTGTATTGTACTATTTTCAGACTCTAAGATAAGGAATATTCCAAAAATATACCCTCCCTAGGCAGGATATATATGTAGGCTATTTCATTCTGAAAAAGACACAATCATTAGCACTCTTTGCACAAAAAGTTCTAAAAACACAGATATACCGCTCTAAAATAGATATGGATTCTATAAAATACCAAGATGAACACAAAAATATTCTAAAAGAACTGGTTTCTTTAGTTGGGTTTTTCGGGTTTAAAGCTGGTTCATTGATCAACCAGTTTTTCATCTCATACTTGCTGGTTTTTGATTGTTTTTCATTCAAGGTACCGCTTTCAATTTCTTCCTCATGTACTGTTGTTTCCTTTTTTCTGAAATGATGTACTAAGTAATGAGCTTATACAATGAATTGGTTTTTTGTGATGTTTGAGTGATTTGTATGAATACAGTTGGATTAATTGTTTAACATGGAAAATAATCATCATGACTCCCAATGTGAGGCTTAATGATTATCTGTGACCTCTTTTCTTTTACATGTTCAAACATGAAAAATAGTTAGACTTTAGGCTAAAATGTGAAGTTCAGCTGCTGAAATGGCCATCTTTCTTTCTTTTGCTTTGTTATTTCAAACATAGGAATGCATTAGTCAATGGCTGGAGTTTGAATGCTGACTTGTGAAAAACAACTCTATAGCTAATTTCTTACATGTTTGAAGCTTGGCTTGGAAGGATCTGGTGGCAGTAGAAAAGCCTGAAGTTAGGAATAAATTTACTTTTGTTTACTTTAAAAATTCTCTCTTCTTTTGCTTCTTTAGATGTTAGTTATTCTTGGGAATATGTTGTAAATTCATGGACCTTCAACAGTAAAAATGGACTGTAGGAAGAATTTTAAATTTAGTTATATTTAATTATTAGTATAGGTTCAAAGCAGTTGGACATCTTTGTAATAAGCATTATTACTGTGTGATGGTTTGAACATGGCACGAGTAGGGCCAGACTTGTAATAAGGCCCAATATAGGACTCACTTGAGCAAGTCTGAGCCCAGGCGAATAGGCCGGGTGTTAAACCCAGTAGCGTGATTTTTAATTATTAAGTTTTTTTCTTGAATATCATAGTATAAACACATGCTATTACGTCTTGCGAATTCTGTGATTAATTTTCAAACTAGCATTGTTGTTTGATCTTTGAATATTGATGTCTACTTAACGACAACTGAAATATAACTGCTGTGATATGCAAATTTGGTTAATTCTGACGTAGAGGCAGATAGGCCTAGCTAGAAAACACATAGCAACTGGGCCCGCCTAAATATAAATCTAGTATGGGCTGTTTGAATCAGACTCAAAAAGAGTCTTTGGGCCTCTTCACTTATGGGCCAAACCCTAGCCCAATACAGTCCGAAAGTGACCGATTATCCTTGAATAAGTGAGTAATGGGCCATTGCTGGCCCAAATCCCTTTTTAGTAATAATTTTAAAGCTTAGCCCTTCACCCTTTAAGTATGTCCTTGATTTAAAAGATTCTTAGTGAATTCTAAATTAGGAGTAAAATATGAGTATCATTAGTTTTGCTTGAGTGAAATAAAAATCTTGTTAAAATAAAATTGATGTGTTCCATACACAAAAAAAATTCATAAATTATGGCCCACATATTAAGTATTAACTTAGTATAGAAAAATACCTTTCAAACACTCGTAGTTTGCATTAGGCGTGTTTATAATAAAACCATCATGACTATAGGTACAGTTCCCATGGCATAGTCATGATACCTAATTTCCAAATTTGGGTGTGTATTTCATGTAACCCTATCATAAAAACTTCGAATATTAATAAAATAAACATGTCGTGAATTGAGGGTGCATTTCATGTAACGTGGTTTGCGACGATTTCCAAAACAATTAGTTCAAAAAATAATTTCATGGATCCTAAAAGCGATTAAAATAATTAAAAGCGGTTATAAAACTAAAAATACACAATAGGTTCAAAACATGTAAATCAGAAAATAGGCCAATTATTAATAGTTTAAGCGATCGTGCTCGAACCACAGAACCCGGGTATGCCTAACACCTTCTCCCGGGATAACAGAATTCCTTGCTTAGAATTTCTGGTTCGCAGACTTTTAAATAAAGTAAAATTTCCTCGACTTGGGATTTTAAAATAAAATGGTGACTTGGGACACAAAATAAACTATTCCAAGTGGTGGCTCTAAAAATTAAATAAAATAATTCCATTCAGATAATGTCACTTTAATTGAAAAAACTGCCTTATACCCCCCTCTTTCTCGGGTGGTGTAAAAAAGGAGGTGTGACAGCTCTGGCAACTCTGCTGGGATAAGAAACATGAACTTCTGGTTCAGGGTTCAAGAATTCGAGCTTAGAATAATTATTATAATTGGCTTTATTTATTATATGATTTTTACATGTTTGAACCTAATATGCTAAATGTCATTTTTTTACCTCTTTGATATTGTTGAATTGTATATAAATTGTTACGAAACCCTCTTCTCGGTGAGTCTTCTAAATCATCTGGGAAGTGGGCACTTCGTTTGACTTCTCTTCTGTTAGAGTCATATCCCAATTTTGTAATGAGGATTGAACAAGTTGCAAAGCCGGTGAAGCTTTTGTATTTTACACTGCCCCCAGCCCCTGGCTCGTGCTGTCTTCTTGGGTAAGCCAGGTCTAGAACAATACACCCAGTTTTTTCAACCTAGAATAATACTGCCTTGTCACACCTCCTTTTTACACACCAGAAGGTATATATAAGGTAGTTTTTCCAATTTAAGTGATATTATTCAAAATGAGATTATTTATTTGCTTTTGTTCAGAGTCGCCATTTGGGATAGTTTATTTTCTGGTGTCCTAAGTCACTGGTTTATTTTAAATCCCAAATCGAGGAAAATTCGACTTTCTTTTTGAAGTCTGCAAATCAGAAATTCTGAGTCAGGAATTCTACTAACCCGAGGGAAGGTGTTAGGCACCTCCAGATTTCGTGGTTCTAGCACAGTCGCTTAAACTATCATAGTTGGCCTATTATGTGATCTTAAATACATGTTTTAGCCTATGGTATATTTTAACTTATTAAGTCACTTTTAATTATTTTATGGAAGATTTCAACGTCATCTAAAATACGTCGTTGGACCACGCCACATGATATGCACCCGTAGTCTGCGACACATTTTATTTAACATTGTTGAGATTTAAATTTGGGTCACATGAAATGCACACCCGAGTTTAGGAAAGTAATTTAAATATAGCGCCTAAAGCATCTATGCAGTTTCAAGTTTGCGAGGGCCATGAAAAATTCAACTAACGGCACCCCTCGGTTTCTAAAAAGTTAAAATTAATTATCCGAAGGCCATGGGTTATCTAATTTTGCATTATGGCGCTCCTCGATTCTAATTTTAAAAGGTGTTCGAACTAAACTTTTGAGGGCCATAAGCTATGTCTTACCTAAAATGGCATGCCTCAAGTCTAGCTTGTTCAAATAATTTATTATTTAAAATTATGAGGGCCATGGACTATAGAGCAATGATTGTGGGGAGAATGTCCGATTCACATTTACATTAAAAAATAGATTCCCAATGCTCATCAATAACAAATTTAACCTCTCCTTGAAAACTCATTAATATTGAAAATAATTAATAAGTAATTGCTAACCAAATGACCAAAAATCGAGACAAATTGCAAATAAATGAATGTATGTTGTTAAAAAATATCTCATGTGACAAGGAAAGCAAATGAATGAATAAACAAAACATACAGTTCTTTCGATTTGCCACTCTTAAAACCATATAAAATTGCAAAATGGTTAACAAGGAAACCAAATCTATGCTAAAACTTTTTGTGGAGTCAACTCGCAATCATGGGATAAACCAAGCATTATCGGGTAATCTGACCTCAAAAATATTCATATGACAATCAGTTCCACACGACGTAAAAGAGAATTGTAACTCAAATATTTTTGGACAAAGGATAATTCAAAAGAGAGAATAAAAGAGGGAGCCTAAAAAATCCATTAACTTGCCGATAGCATCTCTATTCCCCAAAGGCACACCTATTTCTTTCTTTATAGTAGTACATAGAATCAGAACAGGCCCGCTTTCAACAACTCAACAAAGACATTTTAACATCAGTGGATACTTTGCCGTGAAAAACAAACAGAACACAAGAAATATCCTCTATTGCACAGAGCAACATAAATCATGGTTAAGATTACAACCAAGGCTTTTCTACTGACACCACCAGCTAATGGGCACATTTTGGTAGAAATCACTCTATAATATATGCTTTAGTCATAAATGAGGATCCACTTCTTCAGTAAATTTATACTGTTCCAATAATAAATTACAGATTTAAATCGGACTAGAACTAAGCAGGGACATAGCAATTTTCATTCATAAACTCAAAATAAAGGTGCCAGGGTGAGAAATTACATACCTAATTGCAAAAAAAAAAAAAAAAAAAAAAAAAAAAAAAAAAAAAAAAAAAAAAAAAAAAAAAAAAAAAAAAAAAAAAAAAAAAAAAAAAAAAAAAAAAAAAAAAAACAAATGTACTTAACCAAATGAATGTCATAAGTTGTAGAACTGAAACTCAGCAACTCGAGGCAAACGAGTACAACGTCAAACATCATCTCCTCAATCCAACAGCTCCAAATTACATTTTTGACCGTTTACTTTGTTTGTTTTGTTCATGAAATTTTTTTTGTTTCTTTTTCTTTTCAAATATAGAACTCAGGTTTTTTCTTATTTTTGAATCTAGAAATATTTTTAGCTTGGTTCCATGAGAGATTAGTGTGTGGGTGAGGCGAGAAGCTGGAGAGTAAATGGTGTAAGCTACAACATTTTTCTTTTTTAAGGGAAGGGTCTGTCCTGGTTTTTGATGGGTAAATAAAAGAAAAGCAACGGAAATGGGAGCTGGGTTGCTCAGATCAGTAGAGTTTTGTTGTAGGGTCAAAGATCTGATTGTTTGTGGTTTCTAAATTGTGCTTTTATACGTAGAGGTAGGGTAAAGGGCAATGGATATTTGGGTAGGGAGATTGGGCTTGTGTTGGACAAATTTTGGGTTAATTAATTGGGGTCAATTTAAGGATTGACCTAATTTTGAATAAACAAGACCAAATATTTTTTTCTATTTTCTTCTATTTATTTTCTAAAATTAAAAATGCTAAAAAGCCTAAAAATGTAAAATTAAACTAATTAACTAATTACAAAATTATAAAAACTAATTAATCCTAAAGTAAAAGAGAAAAAATCAAATGAAGGAAAAAGTGTAAAAATGAGGCATTTTTTGTGATTTTTGATTTTTATAAAACAAATAATTATTGCTTAATTCTAAAAAAATATAAAAATAAATCCTAAATGCAGTGCATGATATTTTTTGGTATTTTTCCATAATTTCAAATAACTTAAACATGCACAAAATGCATAAAATTCTACAAACTTCCTAAAATGGCAAATAATTAACAATTTTTTTTTTGGGATTTTATAGGAGTAATTCATATAGGGCAAAAATCATGTGCTTACAGCTGCCCTTCTTTGTTTGGAGACACGAAGGGTTTTCGGGCAAAGATAAACTGAGAAATTATGAGGGATTTTGCCCATTTGAAACTCTATGAGAAGCATTTTTAAAAAGAGCATGACTGAAACTTGCTTCAGAGGTTGCCTAAATATCCTTGGCCGTAAACGAATCAGGTCAATAAACTTCTGGAAGTTTTCGTAGCCGGGACTACAGGGAAGCAATGATTTCACTGTTGCTGCTGCTGCTGCTACTGCTTGCCGAACTCCTTATTACACCAAAAATGGAATAATAAAAAGCTAAACTACCTAAGCCTATCAAATACGAGTTACATGATTCCTATCTATAAATCTTTGAAGCTTGATCTTCATCTTAGCTGGTTTTTGCTGTGGACTCCGATCGGAATCTTGATGCTTATCAGCTGTAGGTGCTGGTTCTTTCTTCAACTTTGGATCAAGACGGGACATACAAAGCTTGTGACTTCAATCATATCTTGAACAATCCGCACCCTTGTCCGCTTCGACATTTTGAATTCACTTCTTTTTGTTCTTTTCTTTATTCTGGATTAAGGATCATTCTTTCTGCTACCTCGAATCACGTGCCTCGAGGTCAAACTTTCTTAAATTCCAAAACAAACAAACGAACGAAATTTTTTTGCCCTAGTTTGCACAAGAAAAACTTCGTGAGCTATATGTGAAAAAAGTATGAACTTATTCACTTTTTCTCTCTTTTTTGGGAAGCAATAAAACAAGGATTGTGTCTATATTGAAGGGAAAAGGTTAGGGAATGGAGCCCTATATCTAAAATGTCAACTCAGGGATTGGAGCCCTGATGTTGACAAAAAGGCCACTAGGGAATGGAAGCCCTATGTCTAAAAATCTCAACTCAGGGATTGGAGACCGAATGTTGCTAAAAGACAACTAGGGAACGGGGGAACTATGTCTAAAACTCAACTCAGGTATTTGAGCCTGAATATTGGTCAAAGGCGACTAAGGAATGGAGGCCCTATGTCTAAAAACTCAACTCAGGAATTAGAGCCCTGATGTTGGTAAAAAGGCGACTAGGGAATGGAGGTCCTATGTCTAAAATCTCAACTCAAGGATTGGAGACCTAATGTTGGTCAAAAAGGCTACTAGGGAATGGAGGCCCTGTGTCTAAAAACTCAACTCAGGGATTGGAGCCCTAATGTTGGTAAAAGGTGACTAGGTAATGGAGGCCCAATATCTAAAAACTTAACTCAGGGATTGGAGCCCTAATGTTGGTAAAAAGGCAACTGGGGAATAGAGGCCCTACGTCTAAAAACTCAACTCAGGTATTGGAGCCCTAATATTGGTAAAAAGGCAACTAGAGAATGGAGGCCCTACATCTAAAAACTCAACTCAAGAAAAGGCGACTAGGGAATAGAGAGCCTATGTCTAAAATCTCAACTCAGGGATTGGAGCCCTAATGTTAGTAAAAAGGTGACTAGAGATTGAAGGCCCTATGTCTAAAAACTCAATTCCGTGATTGGGGCCCTAAAGTTGGTAAAAAGGCGATTAGGGAATGGAGGCCTTATGTCTAAAAATCTCAACTCAAGGATTGGAGCCCTAATGTTGGCAAAAAAGGCGACCAGGGAATGGAGACCCTATGTCTAATATTCTCAACTAAGGGATTGGAGCCCTAATGTTGGTAAAAAAAGGACTAGGGAATGGAGGCCCTACGTCTAAAAACTCAACTAAGGGATTGGAGCCCTAATATTAGTAAAAGGCGACTAGGAAACGGAGGCCCTATGTCTAAAATCTCAACTCAGGGATTGGAGCCCTAATGTTGGTGAATAGGTGACTAGGAAATGGAGGCCCAATGTCTAATAACCCAACTTAGGGATTAGAGACCTAATGTTTATAAAAATAGCGACTAGGGAATGGAGGACCTATGTCTAAAATCTCAACTCAGGGATTGGAGCCATAATATTGGTAAAAGGTGACTAGGTCATGGAGGCCCTATATCTAAAAACTTAACTTAGGGAATGGAGTCCTAACATTGGTAAAAGATGTGACTAGGGAATGGAGTCCCTATGTCTATAAACTCAACACGGGGATTGGAGATTTAATTTTGGTAAAAGGCGATGCGGGAATGGAGGCCCTATGTTTAAAAACTCAACCCAGGTATTGGATCCCTAATGTTGGTAAAAAGGCGACTAGGGAATGGAGGCCCTATGTCTAAAATATCAACTCAGGGATTGGAGCCCTAATGTTGGTAAAAGGCGACTGGGGAATGGAGGCTCTACGTCTAAAAACTCAACACATGGATAGGAGCCCTAATGGTGGTCGAAGGCGACTAGGGAATGGAGGCCCTATGTCTAAAAACTCAACTCATAGATTGGAGCCCTAATGTTGGTAAAAGGCGACTGGGGGAATGGAGGCCCTATGTCTGGATTGGAACACTAATGTTGAAAAAAGGCGACTAGGGAATGGAGGTTCTATGTTTAAAAACTCAACTCAGGGATTGGATCCCTAATGTTGGTAAAAGGCGAATGGGAATGGAGGCCCTATGTTTAAAAACTGAACACATGGATTGGAGCCCTAATCGTGGTAAAATGTGACTAAGGAATGGAGACCCTATGTCTAAAAATATAACTAATGGATTGGAGCCCTAAAGTTGGTAAAAAGGAGACTAGGGAATGGAGGACCTATGTCTAAAACCTCAACTCAGAGATTGGAGCCCTAATGATGGTAAAAGGCGACCAGGGAATGGAGACTCTACACAGAGATTGGAGCCCTAATGTTGGTAAAAGGCGACTAGGGAATGGATGCCCTATGTCTAATAACTCAACTCATGGATTGGAACCCTAATGTTGGAAAAAGGCGACTAGAGAATGGAGGCCTAATGTGTAAAATGTCAATTCAGGGATTGGTGCCGTAATGTTGGCAAAACATTCGACTAGGGATTGGAGGCCCTATGTGTAAAATTCTCAACTCAGGGATTGGAGCCCTAATGTTGGTAAAAGGCGACTAGGGTTTGGAGGCCCTATGTCTAAAAACTCAACTCTGGTATTGAAGCCCTAATGTTGGTAAAAGGCGACTAATGAATGGAGGCCCTATGTCTAAAAACTCAACTCAGGGATTAGAGACCTAATGTTGGTTAAAAAGGCGACTCGGGAATGGAGGCCCTATGTCTAAAAACTCAACTCAAGGATTAGAGCCCTAATGTTGGTAAAAGGCGGCTGCAGAATTATCCTATTTAAAAAAACTCAACTCAAGGATTGGAGCCCTAATGATGGCAAAAGGCGACTAGGGAATGGAGGCCCTATGTGTAAAATCTAAACCCAGGGATTGGAGCCCTAATGTTGGAAAAAAATACGACTAGGGATTGGAGGCCCTATGTCTAAAATTCTCAACTCAGGGATTGGAGCCCGAATGTTGGTCAAAGGTGACTAGGGAATGGAGGCCCTATGTCTAAAAACTCAACTCAGGGATTGAATCCCTGATGTTGGTAAAAAGGTGACTAGGGAATGGAGGTCCTATGTCTGAAATATCAACTTAGGATTGGAGACCTAATGTTGGTGAAAAAGGCATCTAGGGAATGGAGGCCCTATGTATAAAAATTCAACTCATGGATTGGAGCCCTAATGTTGGTAAAAAGCGACTAGAGAATGGAGGCCCAATGTCTAAAAACTTAACTCAAGGATTGGAGCCCTAATATTGGTAAAAAGGCAACTGGGGAATAGAGGCTCTACGTCTAAAAACTCAACTCAGGGATTGGAGTCCTAATATTGGTAAAAAGGCAACTGGAGAATGGAGGCCCTACGTCTAAAAACTCAACTCATGGATTGGAGTACTAATGTTGGTAAAAGGCGACAAGGGAATAGAGGGCCTATGTCTAAAATCTCAACTCATGGATTGGAGCCCTAATGTTAGTAAAAAGGCAACTAGGGATTGAAGGCCCTATGTCTAAAAACTAAATTCAGGGATTGGAGCCCTAAAGTTGGTAAAAAGGTGAATAGGGAATGGATGCCTTATGTCTAATAAACTCTCAACTCAGGGATTGGAGCCCTAATGTTGTCAAAAAAGGCGAATAGGGAATGGAGACCCTATGTCCAATATTCTCAACTAAGGGATTGGAGCCCTAATGTTGGTAAAAAAAATGACTAGGGAATGGAAACCCTACGTCTAAAAACTGAACTCAGGGATTGGAGACCTAATATTAGTAAAAGGAGACTTGGAAACGGCGGCCCTATGTCTGAAATCTCAACTCAGGGATTGGAGCCCTAATATTGGTGAATAGGTGACTAGGAAATGGAGGACCAATGTCTAATAACCCAACTTAGGGATTCGAGCCCTAATATTGATAAAAATACCGACTGGGAATTGAGGCCCTATGTCTAAAATCTCAACTTAGGGATTGGAGCCATAATATTGGTAAAAGGTGACTAGGGAATGGAGGCCCTATATCTAAAAACTCAACTCAGGGAATGGAGCCCTAACATTGGTAAAAAAGGCGACTACAGAATGGAGTTCCTATGTCTATAAACTCAACTCGGGGATTGGAGCTTTAATGTTGGTAAAAGGCGACGGGGGAATGGAGGCCCTATGTTTAAAAACTGAACCCAGGTATTGGAGCCCTAATGTTGGTAAAAAGGCAACTAGGGAATGAAGGCCCTATGTCTAAAAACTCAACTCAGGGATTGGAGCCCTAATGTTGGTAAAAGGCGACTGGGGAATGGAGGCCCTATGTCCAAAACCTCAATACAGGGATTGGAGCCCTAATATTGGTAAAAAGGAGACTTGGGAATAGAGGCCCTATGTTTAAAACCTCAACTCAGTGATTGGAGCCCTAATGTAGGTAAAAGGGGACTAGGGAATGGAAGCCCTATCTCTAAAAACTCAACTCAGGGACTGGAGCCCTAATGTTGGTAAAAGGCGACTAGGGAATGGAGGCCCTATGTCTAAAAACTCAACTCAGGGATTGGAGCCCAAATGTTGGTAAAAAAGGCGACCAGGGAATGGAGACCCTATGTCTAATATTCTCAACTAAGGGATTGGAACCCTAATGTTGGTAAATAAACGACTAGGGAATGGAGGCCCTACGTCTAAAAACTCTACTCAGGGATTGGAGCCCTAATGTTGGTAGAAAGGCGACTAGGGAACGGAGACCCTATGTCAAAAATCTAAACTCAGGGATTGGAGCCCTAATGTTTGCAAAAGGCGACTAGGGAATGAAGGCCCTATGCGTAAAATCTCAACTCAGGGATTGGAGCCCTAATGATGGCAAAAAATACGACTTGGGATTGGAGGCCCTATGTTTAAAATTCTCAACTCAGGGATTGTAGCCCTAATGTTGGCAAAAAAGACAACTATGGAATGCAGTCCCTATGTCTAAAATCTCAACTCAGGTATTGGAGCCCTAATGTTGGTAAAAGGCGACTAGGGAATGGAGGCCCTATGTCTAAAAACTCAACTCATGGATTGGAGCCTTAATGTTGGTAAAAGGCGACTAGGGAATGGAGGCCCTTTCTCTAAAAACTTAACTCAGGGATTAGAGCGCTAAAGTTGGTAAAAAGGCAAATGGGGAAAGGAGGCCCTACGTCTAAAAACTCAACTCAGGGATTGGAGCCCAAATATTTGTAAAAAGGCAATTGGGGAACGGAGGCCCTACGTCTAAAAACTCAAGTAAGGGATTGGAGCCCTAATATTGGTTAAAGGCAACGAGGGAATAGAGTCCCTATATCTAATAACTCAACTCAGGGATTGAAGCCCTAATGTTGAAAAAAAGGCGACTATGGAATGCATGCCTTATATATAAAAAGTAAACTCTGGGATTGGAGCCCAAATGTTAGTAAAAAAAGGAAATTAGGGAATGTAGGCCCTTTGTCTAAAAATCTCAACTCATGGATTGAAGCTATATTGTTGGCAAAAAAGGCGACTAGGGAATGGAGGCCCTATGTCTAAAATTCTCAACTAAGGTATTGGAGCCCTAATGTGGTAAAACGAGACCAAGGAATGGAAGCCCTATGTCTAAAAATCTCAACTCAGGGATTGGAGCCCTAATGTTGGTGAAAAGGCGACTAGGGAATGGAGGCCCTATTTATAAAAACTCAACTTAGGGATTAGAGCCCTAATGTTGGTAAAAAAAGCAACTAGGGAATGGAAGCCATATTTCTAAAATCTCAACTCAGGGATTGGAGCCATAATGTTGGTAAAAGGCGACTAGGGAATGAAGGCCCCATGTCTAAAAACTCAACTCAGTGATTGGAGTCCTAATGTTGGTGAAAAGGTGACTAGGGAATGGAGGCCCTATGTCTAAAAACTCAACTCAGGGATATGAGCGCTAATGTTGGCAAACAATATGACTAGGTATTGGAGACCCTATGTCTAAAATATAAACTCGGGGATTGGAGCCCTAGTGTTGTCAAAAGGCGACTAGGGAATGGAGGCCCTATGCGTAAAATCTCAACTCACGGATTGGAGACCTAATGTTGGCAAAAAATACGACTAGGGGTTGGAGGCCCTATGTGTAAAAGGATTGGAAACCTAATGTTGGAAAAAAAGACAACTATTGAATGGAGGCCCTACGTTTAAAATCTCAACTCAGGGATTGGAGCCCTATTGTTGGTAAAGGGGGACTAGGGAATGGAGGCCCTATGTCTAAAAACTCAACTCAGGGATTGGAGCCTTAATGTTGGTAAAAGGCGACTAGGGAATGGAGGCCCTATGTCTAAAAACTTAACTTAGGGATTAGAGCGCTAAGGTTGGTAAAAAGGCAAATGGGGAATGGAGGCCCTATGTCTAAAAACTCAACTCTGGGATTGGAGCCCTAATATTGGTAAAAAGGCAACTGGGGAACGGAGGGCCTACGTCTAAAAACTCAACTAAGGGATTGGAGCCCTAATATTGGTAAAAGGAAACGAGGGAATAGAGGACCTATATCTAATATATCAACTCAGGGATTGAAGCCCTAATGTTGGAAAAAAGGCGACTATGGAATGAATGCCTTATGTATAAAAAATAAACTCAAGGATTGGAGCCCTAAAGTTAGTAAAAAAAGGCGACTAGGGAATAGTGGCCCTTTGTCTAAAAATCTCAACTCATGGATTGGAGCTATATCGTTGGCAAAAATGGCGACTAGGGAATGGAGGCCCTATGTCTAAAATTCTAAACTAAGGTATTGGAGCCCTAATGTTGGTAAAAGGAGACCAAGGAATGGAGGCCCTGTGTCTCAAATCTCAACTCAGTGATTGGAGCCCTAATGTTGGTGAAAAGGCGACTAGGGAATGGAAGCCCTATTTCTAAAAACTCAACTCAGGGATTAGAGCCCTAATGTTGGTAAAAAAAGTGACTAGATAATGAAGGCCCTATGTCTAAAATTTCAACTCAGGGATTGGAGCTATAATGTTCCTAAAAGGCGACTAGGGAATGGAGGCCCCATGTCTAAAAACTCAACTCAGTGATTGGAGCCCTAATGTTGGTGAAAAGGTGACTAGGGAATGGAGGCCTTATGTCTAAAAACTCAACTCCGGGATTGGAGCCCTAATGTTGGCAAAACATATGACTAGGTAATGGAGGTTATATGTGTAAAATCTCAACTCAGGGATTAGAGCCCTAATGTTGGCAAAAAAGGAAAATATGGAATGGAGGCCCTATGTAAAAAAAAATCAACTCAGGGATTGGAGCCCTACTGTTGGTAAAAGGCGATTAGGGAATGGAGGCCCTAAGTCTAAAAATTCAACTCAGGGATTGGAGCCCTAATATTGGTAAAAGGCGACTAGGGAATGGAGACCCTATGTCTAAAAACTCAATTCAGGTATTGGAGCCCTAATGTTGGTAAAAATGCGACTAGGGAATGGAGGCCCTATGTCTAAAGCCTCAACTCAGGGATTGGAGACCTAGTGGTTGTAAAAGGCGACCAGTGAATGGAGGCCCTATGTCGAAAAACTCAACACAGGGATTTGAGTACTAATGTTGGTAAAAGGCGACAAGGGAATGGTGGCCCTATGTCTAATAACTCAACTCAGGGAATGGAGCCCTAATGTAGGAAAAACGGCGACTAGGTAATGGAGGCCCTATATCTGGATTGGAACCCTAATGTTGGAAAAAGGCGACTAGAGAATGAAGGCCCTATGTCTAAAAAACTCAACTCAGGGATTAGAGTTCTAATGTTGGTAAAAGGCGACTGGGAATGGAGGCCGTACGTCCGAAAAATAAACTCAGGGATTGGCGCCCTAAAGTTAGTAAAAAAAGGTGACTAGGGAATAGTGGCCCTTTGTCTAAAAATCTCAACTCATGGATTGGAGCTATATCGTTGGCAAAAAAGGCGACTTTGGAATGGAGGCCCTATGCTTAAAATTCTAATCTAAGGTATTGGAGCCCTAATGTTGGTAAAAGGAGACCAAGGAATGGAGGCCCTGTGTCTCAAATCTCAACTCAGTGATTGGAGCCCTAATGTTGGTGAAAAGGCGGCTGGGGAATGGAGGCCCTATTTCTAAAAACTCAACTTAGGGATTAGAGCCCTAATGTTGGTAAAAACAGTGACTAGAGAATGGAGGCCCTATGTCTAAAATTTCAACTCAGGGATTGGAGCTATAATATTGCTGAAAGGCGACTAGGGAATGGAGGCCCCATGTCTAAAAACTCAACTCAGTGATTGGAGCCCTAATGTTGGTGAAAAGGTGACTAGGGAATGGAGGCCTTATGTCTAAAAACTCAACTCAGGGATTGGAGCCCTAATGTTGGCAAAAAATATGACTAGGTAATGGAGGTCATATGTGTAAAATCTCAACTCAGGGATTGGAGCCCTAATGTTGGCAAAAAAGGAAAATATGGAATGGAGGCCCTATGTCAAAAAAATCAACTCAGGGATTGGAGCCCTGCTGTTGGTAAAAGGCGATTAGGGAATGGAGGCCCTAAGTCTAAAAATTCAACTCAGGGATTGGAGCCCTAATATTGGTAAAAGGCGACTAGGGAATGGAGGCCCTATGTCTAAAAACTCAATTCAGGTATTGGAGCCCTAATGTTGGTAAAAATGCGACTAGGGAATGGAGGCCCTATGTCGAAAGCCTCAACTCAGGGATTAGAGACCTAGTGGTTGTAAAAGGCGACCAGTGAGGAGGCCCTATGTCAAAAAACTCAGCACAGGGATTTGAGCACTAATGTTGGTAAAAGGCGACAAGGGAATGGTGGCCCTATGTCTAATAACTCAACTCAGGGAATGGAGCCCTAATGTAGGAAAAATGGCGACTAGGGAATGGAGGCCCTATATCTGGATTGGAACCCTAATGTTGGAAAAAGGCGACTAGAGAATGAAGGCCCTATGTCTAAAAAACTCAACTCAGGGATTAGAGTTCTAATGTTGGTAAAAGGCGACTGGAAATGGAGACCGTACGTCTAAAAAATAAGCTGAGGGATTGGAGCGCTAAAGGTAGTAAAAAAAGGCGACTAGGGAATAGTGGCCCTTTGTCTAAAAATCTCAACTCATGGATTGGAGATGTATCGTTGGCAAAAAAGGTGACTATGGAATGGAGGCCCTATGTCTAAAATTCTAGTCTAAGGTATTGGAGCCCTAATGTTGGTAAAAGGAGACCAAGGAATGGAGGTCCTGTGTCTCAAATCTCAACTCAGTGATTGGAGCCCTAATGTTGGTGAAAAGGCGACTAGGGAATGGAGGCCCTATTTCTAAAAACTCAACTTAGGGATTAGAGCCCTAATGTTGGTAAAAAAAGTGACTAGAGAATGGAGGCCCTATGTCTAAAATTTCAACACAGGGATTGGAGCTATAATGTTGCTAAAAGGCGACTAGGGAATGGAGGCCCCATGTCTAAAAACTCAACTCAGTGATTGGAGCCCTAATGTTGGTGAAAAGGTGACTAGGGAATGGAGGCCTTATGTCTAAAAACTCAACTCAGGGATTGGAGCCCTAATGTTGGCAAAACATATGACTAGGTAATGGAGGTCATATGTGTAAAATCTCAACTCAAGGATTGGAGCCCTAATGTTGGCAAAAAAGGAAAATACGGAATGGAGGCCCTATGTCAAAAAAATCAACTCAGGGATTGGAGCCCTGCTGTTGGTAAAAGGCGATTAGGGAATGGAGGCCCTAAGTCTAAAAATTCAACTCAGGGATTGGAGCCCTAATATTGGTAAAAGGCGACTAGAGAATGGAGGCCCTATGTCTAAAAACTCAATTCAGGTATTGGAGCCCTAATGTTGGTAAAAATGCGACTAGGGAATGGAGGCCCCACGTCTAAAGCCTCAACTCAGGGATTGGAGACCTAATGGTTGTAAAAGGCAACCAGTGAATGGAGGCCCTATGTCGAAAAACTCAACACAGGGATTTGAGCAAAAATGTTGGTAAAAGGTGACAAGGGAATGGTGGCCCTATGTCTAATAACTCAACTCAGGGAATGGAGCCCTAATGTAGGTAAAAAGGCGACTAGGGAATGGAGGCCCTATATCTGGATTGGAACCCTAATGTTGGAAAAAGGCGACTAAAGAATGAAGGCCCTATGTCTAAAAAACTCAACTCAGGGATTAGAGTCCTAATGTTGGTAAAAGGCGACTGGGAATGGAGGCCGTATGTCTCAAAACTCAACACATGGATTGAAGCCCTAATGGTGGTAAAATGCGACTAGGGAATGGAGGCCCTATGGCTAAAAACCCAACTCATGGATTGGTGCCCTAATGTTGGTAAAAAAGCGACTAGGGAATGGAGGCCCTATGTCTAAAACATCAACTCAGGGATTGGAGCCCTAATGATGGTCAATGGCGACCAGGGAATGGAGGCCCTATGTCTAAAAAATCAACTCATGGATTGGAGCCCTAATAATTGTAAAAAGGAGACTAGGGAATTGAGGCCCTAAGTATAAAACCTCAACTTAGAGATTAGAGTCCAAATATTGGTAAAAGGCGACTAGGGAATGGAGGCCCTATGTCTAAAAAATCAACTCATAGAATGGAGCCCTAATGTTGGTAAAAAGGCGACTAGGGATTGGAGGCCCTATGTCTAAAACCTCAACTCAGGGATTTGAGCCCTAATGTTGGTAAAATGCTACTAGGGAATGGAGGCCCGATGTCTCATAACTCAAGGATTGGAGCCATAATCTTGGTAAAAAGGCGACTAGGTAATGGAGGCCCTATGTCTTGATTGGAACCCTATTGTTGACAAAAGGTGACTAGGGAATGGAGGCCCTATGCCTAAAAACTCAACTAAGGGATTTGATCCCAAATGTTGGTAAAAGACGACTGGGGAATGGAGGCCCTATGTCGAAAAACTCAACACATGGATTGGAGCCCTAATGGTGGTAAAAGGCGACTAGGGAATATATGCCCTACGTCTAAAAACTCAACTCATGGATTGGAGCCCTAATGTTGGTAAAAGGCAACTGGGGGAATGGAGGCCCTATGTCTGGATTGGAACCCTAATGTTGACAAAATGCGACTAGGGAATGGAGGTTCTATTTTTTAAAAACTCAACTCAGGGATTGGATCCCTTATGTTGATAAAAGGCTAGTAGGAATGGAGGCCCTATGTCTAAAAACTGAACACATGGATTGGAGCCCTAATGGTGGTAAAAGGTGACTAAGGAGTGGAGGCCCTATGTCTAAAAATTCAACTCATGGATTAGAGCCCTAAAGATAGTAAAAAAAGGCGACTAGTGAATGGTGGCCCTTTGTCTAAAAATCTCAACTCATGGATTGGAGCTATATCGTTGGCAAAAAAGGCGACTAGGGAATGGAGGCCCTATGTCTAAAATACTCAACTAAGGTATTGGAGCACTAATGTTGGTAAAAGGAGACCAAGGAATGGAGGCCCTGTATCTCAAATCTCAACTCAGTGATTGGAGCCCTATTGTTGGTGAAAAGGCGACTAGGGAATGGAGGCCCTATTTCTAAAAACTCAACTTAGGGATTAGAGCCCTAATGTTGGTAAAAATAAGTGACTAGAGAATGGAGGCCCTATGTCTCAAATTTCAACTCAGGGATTGGAGCTATAATTTTGGTAAAAGGCGACTAGGGAATGGAGGCCCCATGTCTAAAAACTCAACTCAGTGATTGGAGCCCTAATGTTGGTGAAA
>MU669701.1:18317-33524 GCA_026770625.1 Nicotiana glauca
TACTACTCAGTTCCTTAGTTATTTCTGTTACTACTGAGGTGGTTGTACTCATACTACACCCTGCACTATATGTGCAGATCCAGGTGAGTTAGAGTGCGGCGATCGTTGAGTTCAGACCGTCTATCTTTGGAGACAACAAGGTAGCTGCTAGCATCCACAGGGCCTTGTTACTCCGTTCGTCATTTCTTATTTTGGACGGTTAGACAGTTTATGTTTCTTAGTTCATAGTTTTAGACGCTCATGACTTAGTGACACCCCGATGTTTGGGACTCGTTTTCGTATGTTATATTATTTATATTTATAATTGGTTTAGTTTATCAGGAATTAAATTATTGCAAATATTTTATTAAATTCTTATAATCAAATTATTAGTAATATTTTGGGAATAGGCTTGCCTTGTAATACGATAGGCGCCATCACGACCAAGGTAGATTTTGGGTCGTGACAGCAGCATGCATAGCTCAATTGAATGGAGGATTCATAAAAGGAGATAGGACAAAACACATTTGACCAAAGTTATTTTTCACACATGATCTTCAAAAGAATGGTGATATCAATGGGCAACAGATTCGTTCAAGTGATAATATGGCTGATTTGTTCACAAAATCTCTACCGACGTCAACCTTCAAGATGCTAGTACATAAGATCGGGATGCGAAGGCTTAAGGATGTGAATTGATGCTCTCATCAGGGGGAGTTAATACGCGTTGTACTCTTTTTCCTTTACAAGATTTTGTCCCACTAGGTTTTCCTTACAAGGTTTTTAACGAGGCAACCAAAAGGCGTATTTCTAAACATGTGTACTCTTTTTCCTTCACTATGATTTTTTCCCATAGGGTTTTTTCCTAGTAAGGTTTTAACGAGGCACATTATCTATGGACATCCAAGGGGGAATGTTATGATAAATATCAATTTATGGTGGATGTCTACTCTTCTTCCATGATCTTCATCTCAAATGGTTAATGACATATTTTGTACGTTCAATGACATATTCCGTGACATAATTTCTTCACTTTTTATGCCTATATAAAGGCCTTGTAATAGATAAGGAAAATACACACAATTGAAGAAGAAAATTTCTTCCTTCTCTCTATCTCTTTTTCTTGTTCATGTTTTATGAAATTGCTTTTATTTCTTGTTTATGTTACTAAATTGTTTTTATTTTATAACATTATCCACATTTTCAGAAGAGTTGTGACAATACCGTTACCCCGTACATTCCGATAGAGGTGAAACCTATAACTTTAACATAATTTGATATCCTCGTAAGCATTAGAATAAGGTCTTATTGTCATTATGTTATTGATAAGACTAACCTGATAGAAAGCTAAATAATGAAAAAAGTCATAGTTCTTAACTTTAGAAAAAAGAAAGTAAAAAGAAGGGATAATGCATAAAATTCACCCCATCCTATGACCCATTTACCAACTATACACCTTTTTTTTTCGGGAGTCCTATTACCCCTGAACTTATTTATACCATAATTGATTTAACATTATATGCTATTAAATCAATTAATTTAATATTATTTTTACCATAATTAATTTTAAGTGTCGGGTTTAATTGAGCATATAATGTTAAATCAATTATAGTAAAAATAAGTTTAGGGGGGTAATAGGCCCCCCGAAAAGAAAAGGTGTGTAATTGATAAATGGGTCATAGGATGGGGTGGATTTTATGCATTATCCCTAAAAAGAAAAAAAAAAGAGTAGAATGACCTCTGCAAAGTCACATTTTATTTTACTACATATAATAAGACACAACCAAGGACTTTTGTAGTCCTCACATAAATTTTCAATAAAATATAAACTTTTCAATTAATTACTTCTAAGTCTTGATTTTTTTTATTTTTCTTTACGGTTTACTTCTTAAACGTTGTCCTACTTTATTTTTTTGTTTTTTAATTTTTTTATCCGGTGTCCGATATCCGTATTGGAGCCCGATTAATTCGAATTTGCGTCGTGTAATGCTCATTTGGAGGAAGCTCACCCTACCAAGATTATTTTCATACCCAAGTTCAAATTCGAAAACCTTGGTAAGGAAGGAGCAGCCTTATCCGCTGCACTTTATTTTTCCGGTTACTTTCTTCTATTGATCTTATCTATTAACTTGAAAAATAGTAATTTTTTTGCTAGATTCTTGTTTCTTCTTGATCTCTCTTTCTCCTTTTTATTTGTTGCTTATTATAGTTTTGTACATGTAGGCATTTTTATTTTTTCACTTTTTATTTGTATTATAAAATTTAAGAATTTCTGAAAATCATTCTATTTATATTTAGGTATTTATTTTACTTTATATTTAAACTTTAATGAGCTCATATGTATTTTAAAAGACAGGGTTATCTGTCATGATCGATTTATCTTTAAAATCTCTTATTTGGTTAACTTTAATTAATATTCCAGACACAAAATAAGTTTGGTTGGGTCCGGTAATGTTTTGGTTCAAATTCTTTATTTTTCTTAAAAGTTCACTAAATATCTATATTATTAATTTAAGTCAGTATTATCAGTCACGATCAGGTTATCTTTAAAATCTTTCGTTTGGTTAACTTTATCTAATTTTCTAAACACAAAATAAGTTTGGTCAGATTTTGGTAATGTTTTGGTTCAAATTCTGTATTTGTCTTAAAAGTTCACTAAATATCTATATTATCAATTTATAACTAAATAACTTTAAAAATTAAGATTCAAAATTTATAAACTTTAAATTCTGGCTCCGCATCTGATCTGAAGTAAAAAAAATCCTCAAAATGAAAGTTAAATATTAAAGGAGTGAAATGAAAGTTTTGCTTTTATATCTTGAATTTGGGCCGAGCTTAGCACGTGCACGGGCTTCAAGAACTAGTTTGGTTAGAGAACCGGGTATACAACTAACAATGACGCAATGGAGTAGTGCTAATTTATGTTGTTGGATTTTTGTTATATGGTTTCTCCGTTCCAATTTATATGACATAATTGTTGCGTTTTTATTAAAGGGGTGTGAATGGGAAATGAAAGAGGCACATTTTCGATTGCAAATCTCCATATTATTCTTCCCTTGTCTATAAATTTAGAGGCTTGGCCTCATTTTTAAAAGATGAAAAATCTAAAAAACTTCTCCCTCTTTTCTACATTGTTGCGTTACTTTCTAAATAAACATAAGTGTCAAGTGTGATTTGCTCCGTTTGTTTAGTTCGCTGAAGTTTTGTGATTTGAAGTGCCGCTATCACAGAATAGTTATTCCGTTTTATCCTGTGAGGAATTAATATGTATACCTTGGGCAATAGTGAGGGGATTAAATTCTTTAAGGACACATTGTGCATTCAGTGGGTTCGGAATTATTTTACAATTTGTTTATTGAATTAACTTTTGATTGCTTCTCTGATTTTCTAATTTTGAACACAGTAATACCAACAATCTTAAGGAATTTATGGGTAATAATATATCTGATGACCGACAGAGGTAAAGGCAATGTTGGAGTTCTCAGATACTCTACTGAGTTTAAAAGGTTGCCTTTATTGGTATTTAATTTTGTCTAAGCCTTTATATTGGAATGACGATGCCGAATGAATTACGAGGGAAATTCTTATATCTTCTCCAACTATTCACTGGGAAAGAAAAGTTATCCTTCCACTTGTTGGAGAGAAATTACGTACCATGAAGTCACGAAGACTGTTTCTTAAGGAAATTATAATTGTGTGTTGTGTTTTACGAAATTCTATAGATTTCATCTGATTCGTATTCTTCATGCAGAGGATATATATGAGAACTATATCGCAACTCTTCTCTCCGCGAGTTGACAACAAAGAAAGCATTGACAATATTGTTGCATCTTTTGGTAGCGTGAACAGTCACCGCATTCGCAATATCTTGTGCGTCATTGCATTTTAGCAAACAAGATGGCAATTCTAATTTAGCGTGAAGAAGCCGACATTTTTGAAATCTAATCGTGGCATTCAATGGTTGATGACATGATTCGACCACAAGTCAAAGGTATTGTAGTGGCTGTCATTGATGTTTTTGAAAGATTGATACGGAAAACATGGTTAATAAAATCAATATCTACAGAACTTCAATCAATTTTTCGTGGACTTTAAGTTTTTAATTGGTTGGCACGGCGCGGAAAAAATGGGAAATCCCCCAGCAAACAGTTGCGTTGATTTCTAAGAGTGTTTTGTTTCACCCAATGATACAATAATTCGCGCATTATCAATATTTGCCATAGCACAGTAAAAAGCAAAATGGATGAAGTTTTTCTCTGATCATTACATAAGTACATATTTAAACATGATTGTTCATAAACAAACGTATTAATACGTTGGTTTATAACGAGGTGAACCAACCGATGAACATGATCAAAATCCATTCTAAGTTAGATTTATTTCATGAATAAAGGTGCTATAATTTGCATATCATATATATATGTATGAATATATAATATACAAATGCTTGAAAATGGCGGAATAATTGTGAAATGTGTTATTTATAAAATATTGTGGCCACAACTGATGCCAATCATTTCAGCTGTTTTTATAATATACTATTACTACATTAAGTGTAGTCAATAATCTGATATGCAATCGAAAGTCGAGACGTATTAGTCTACGACATAAGAAAGTTTGCATTGAGCTTTCATGACTATGAAATGAGTTTTGAAGTATTTGAAATATACTCTAAATTATACTTTACACTACAATAAGTATCCCGCGATAATAGAGGGGTATAGTGATGCAAATTAGATCGCTGGTTCAATCGATTATAAATAGTCGGTGGAGGAGCGATATCTTGAAAATTGTCCAAACAGATGTGCATTGACCGCTCTGCAGTGGAGGCTGAGTTTATAACCTTAGACAAGTCTGGTGAATAAGCTGAATGGCTCCGGAATTTCTTGAAAGATATTCCTTTTTTGCCCAAACCTTTGGCCCCTATTTGTATACATTGTGATAGTCAAGCGGCAATAGACAGAGCTGGGAGCGTTATGTATAACGAAAAATCTCTTCATATACGATGGAGACACAATACCGTTAAACAACTACTCTTTAGTGGTGTTATCACAATTGACTACGTAAAGTCAAGATATAACATGTCAGATCTACTTACAAAAGGCCTATCTAGAGAGGCAGTTGAAAGATCATCTAAGGGAATGGGCTAAGGCCTAGGACAAGTCATCATGGCAGTAACTCTACCTAGCAGACTGGAGAACCCAAGAGTTAGGTTCAAAGAAATCAAACAAAGTTATGAATGACGGTTCAACATTGTCAAATAACTCAACACATTCTCGTGATGAAGACAATGTTCAGAATCAAGGTAAAGCATTAAGGCTTTTTGACGAGTCAATAAAACTTAAAGCTTTTTAATGATTTGCTAAGTCTGGCAGGATATGACCAGATAGTGTGTCTATAGGATTACACGTTTAGAAATCACCTATGAGAGTGTAAAGTGTAAGCCGCTTTAAGGGGAATGAAAGCAAAGGCTCATTCTCTAAGCACTCATGAAATGAGGCGGTGTTCATGGCTGAAACAAACACAACTGTGAGAACAGAAAACGGTTAAGGATTGATTGTGTGACTTATGGTTGTCTAGGTATACACCAAAGCTCGACGGTTCAAAGATATCAAATCTACCGATTGACCAAGTATATCCAACATAAGTTCACTACGGAAAGTTCAAAGGGAAACCTACTTATCCAGATGTGATTAATCTTTACTTGCGAATCACACGGAATTTTTATGCATGTTTTTCCACATATGTCCATTCCCTATTCATGTGGGGGTTTGTTGCTTTTTTATTAAAGGAGTGTGAATGGTAAATGGAAGAGGCACCTCTTGGATTGCACCTCTCCATATCACCATTCTCTTGTCTATAAATTTAGAGGCTTGGCCTCATTTTTAAAAGATGAAAAATCTGAAAAACTTCCCCCTCTTTTCTATATTGTTGCATTATTTTCTAAATAAATATAAGTGTCAAGTGTGATTTGCTCCGTTTGTTGAGTTTACTAAAGTTCTGTGATTTGAAGTGCCGCTATCACAAAATAGTTATTTTGTTCTATCCTGGGAGGAATTAATCTGATCCGTATATCTTGGGCAACAGAGGGGATTAAATTCCTTAAGGACACACTGTGCATTCAGTGGGCTCAGAATTATTTTACGATTTATTTATTGAACTAACTTTTGATTGCTTCTCTGATTTTTTGATTTTGAACACAGTAATATCAACAGTAATATTTGATTTTGACGCGAATGAAACAGAGGGAGAAATTAATTGAAATTACATTATTGCTAAGTGAAAACTTATGAGGACCATTAATTCTCGTCCTATAATTTCGAGCAAGGAAAACACAGAACCGATAAGTTGTATTTTCCCTCCCGCAATTCCAAAGAGTTCCTTTTCCTTGGTACTGAAGGTACTTGCACACGTCTCCTACACGCATAGTTTCCTATCAAGTGCTCTCACAATATGTATAAAATACAACAATGTAGTTTAATTTGGTCCTTCACTCCTTGGTCTCGTCTTTCTTTTTTCTTTGACAAACCTTATAAAAATCTCAAAATCCCTTCTCTCCCACTTTTAACCCCATTATTACCCCTCCCCCCCCCCCTCCTATTGGAAGATATTAAAGAAATAGTTATATCAATAAAAAATTAGATCATGAACAATAATATTCAACAACCTCCTGTAGGTCTCCCTCCCCCTCAAGGTAAGAATCTAAATCTTTTTTTTTTTTTCAAAATTCATTATCTTCTTGTTTATGATTCTAGATCTTGGGCATATTTGCAATAATTTTCTTTGGATTTGATCTAATGGAATTTGGGGTTCCATATTTTTGGCTTCTACATGTGATATTGATTAGGTTACCCAAATGGAATATATCCTCCACCACCTCCAGTATTTCCTCCTCACGGCCAGGGATATGCACCAGGTTATCCTACACAAGGATATTATTACCCTCCCCAACCCCAAGGTTACCCTCCCATGGGATACCCACAAGGTTACCCTCCTCAAAGCTGCCACCCCCCTCAGTACGGTGCACCCCCACCCCTACATGGACATGGACATGGACATCCTAAAAAACAAAAACAAAACCAAGCAGCTACTGGTGTCATGGGCGGATGGTACGTACTGCATGCATGTAACAATATGTTTCTACGAATTCAGTTGAGCACACATTATATTGACATGATGCTTAGATATAAACGTGAAAAATATCACCCAAGCTCAACAAAAATATCACATTCTTAATGTATAATTTCAATAATTATCACATTCTAAATGTATAATGAGAAGCGACTCGATAATATCGGTGGCTTAAAGTAAAAATTTAATAAGATATCATAAACTTTTTAATAAAACTATTGCATATTTTTATTTAAAGTTCACTTTTCTAATATTTTTGAGATGCAAAATTACAAAATTAATTCTTTCAAGTATTTTTTGGTGAGATGTAGAAACAGTTGATTCAAAAAAAATCAAGTTAAATTTGAAAAATAAAATCAAAATAAACACAGAAAAGAAAAAAAAGATAGAATATAGGCAAAGAAGGAAAAATCAGAACCGATAGGGTAGGTATATGTACTAATTAATGAGAGATTGAAACTTAACCTGATTTATTCATTCGATCATTTGAACAAGCTCAACCAATTTTATTTTTTTAAATCAAAACCTTTTACATAAAAATTATATATTATTTATACTACTATCTAAAGCACGAAAATCCAACACAAAATGTCTAACGAATTTAACCTTTCTAATACAGAATATCGATCGGCTTATTTATCCTTCATAAATATTGCATGTTAGATTTCTTGTATTCATTATTTAGCCTTTCTATTTAACGCATAATTATTTACCACAAGAAAACTACAATCTTTGTTAAAATATTACAATTAATTTTAAAACTTTCAAATTTCCTTGTGTTAATTATTTAACTTTTTCAATTAGTAAAACATAATTTATTATTTCCTTGCATACTTATGATATTAGGAATATAGTAAATCTCATTTCTAATATTTTAGAAATTCAATTAAATTGCTTAAATCTTCCTATATGTTAGTTCAACAATAAAAATCATGGTAGTGTATTGACAAAAATGGCTATCTTGGATTTGTGAAATATTTACTTGTCATATACCTTAATTTTTGTCTTATAGTATCCGTGTGTACCAAATAATAATAATAATAATAATAATAATAATAATAATAATAATAGCAATATTTTCGGAGGCCTCTAACTCTTGGGGCCTAAAGTAAAAACTTTAGTTGCTTTATTCTTGAGTCGGACATACGTATAATTAGTTTTTAAAGTACAATGGTACGGTTTCAGTGAAAATATTATAAATATTGAAGCACGTCAAGTTAATTTTCTTAATTAATTTGCCTTCCTTCACGAATACCATTCTCTTATTAGCTTGTATTTTGTTTGATGAACAAAAAAGGGCTAATAATTATTAATTTATTTGTGTAGTTTGGCTGCTATATGTTGTTGCTGCCTCTTAGATGCATGCCTTGAATGAAGGGTCAGTAGAGAAAGTGATTTACTTTGTGCAAGTGATCTGCAACAGAAGGTAATGCTCATGCATAGGGTTGTGCATGTTGGAAGGTGATGCTCATCAGAAGCAGATCTAGGATTTCGATAACATGGGTGCACTACTAAAAAGGAGAGAAACTAATTAAGTATTTAATCAAGTGCACCATTTAACTTTTATGGAGCATGGGTGCCAATACATAATACTGGACAAATTTTAGAAAATACGTACATAAAATATCTAATTTGACGGACGGACCATGGGTGCACGTGCCCCGTATTGCAGGCTATAGATACTCCCCTGATGCTCATGTATAGGGTTGTGCATGGATCGATCATCGGAAAATCTAGCTTTCCTTTTTGTAAATGTCTCGTCCTCGATAGACAATTTGAATATCGATTTCAGAAATTATCCTGATGTGGTTAATATACAATGCGTTCAAGTAGCTATTCAGTTAATACCTTGTTATATACATTCTGAGAGATGCATTAATGTGGATATGTAGTAAAAAATTTGAGTTTGCTTTAATTTATCAATCGTCATGATAAATGTGAATCATGAAAAATATGATACACCTTGGAATTTTGAATCCAAATAATTCTTTTTATCGATTTTTTATTGTCTCTTTGCAACCCCTAAATTAGTACCATAACACAAAAGTTTAGAAACATTATGTTGATTAAAGATCAAAATTTGTCTTTCTCTCCCGTTGTGTATCCGTGGAACTTAATTGAGATTTGTGAGAAGAAGCTTAACAATACTAGTATTACATACCTTCAAAAAGAGCAAAAAATATTGGATGTCCTTTTCATGATAATAATTTGATCAAAAAGTGTTAAGCTTTTTGTTAAATTAATTAATGAGGAAATAGATGGTGAATCCTAGTTAGATATAATAAATTCTAGATAAAGATCCGTCAGATTAGATCATGTTTAAGAGTAATAAAGATCAGATGTGTATTCAATGATTGTCAATGAATGTTATAATAAGAACATGCAATAAATGTAATAAAGAGGAATTTATCACCCAAATGTTAGATGGTTTGGGTGATTCTTCTTCCTGACAGCAACGTGGGATAATGATTAATGAAGATGGATAAGGAATCTTTGGATCTTGTAAACAAAGAGTGAATAATGTGTGTTGAGCTACAGAATCAGTGAACAAGACAAGCCTTTTTATATATTCTTCATAATCAACCCTTTACAAGTGCTCTTATCAAAAAGTGAAGATCCTTTTTTGTTCTTTATCTCTTCCTATATATAAGGGTTATCCCCAAAAAATCCTAAAAAGTACAACCTAGGGAATATCCAATGGAATATTCCTTATATCTATTGCTAAACTATCCTACCTTTGCTTCCTTCCCCCTTTGTTTGACTCGGCAATAATCCTTGTTAAGGCGACTCTTCGTCATTGTGCCGTGGTCGGCTCTAACCTTGACCATGTTTTATTTGCAATTATCAAGCCGCCCAAATTTAGACCAATACAGTTAGTCCCTCCGCTTGTTGAGGTTGTGATCTTGCACGTCCTCGATGAGCGGATCCGGTCTGCAGCTGTTGAGAAGAAATTTGGTCGTGTTGATTGAATCGAATCGGCTGAGGCCGAAACAATAGCATGGCCAGCGGGGCAGCGGTTGGCATGGCTAACGCGGGGTGACATCGTGACCACACGCGTCATCATTGCATGTCTTCCCTATGCAATGTTTGTGATTCTGTCGTTTCGATTTTGGTGTCATTGACGGTCCTTTGCTTTGATTTGTGTACCACACAACCTTATCAATAGATTGAGGGGGTTTCGAAGATTTTCATTATTTCTCATTTCGCATGTGTATTGTTTTCTTTCATCTTTTTCTTTGATCTCTGCTTTCACTCTCTTGCAGCCTCTTCAATTCCAGTCCCTAGCTTCTTACCCCAGTTGATATCTTCTTCTTCAGACTTTGTTGCTTTCGTTTCACCACGAGAATATGTCAAAATCCCTCATATTCACGATGAAGTTTTCGATGTCACTCTTTTATTGGTGGCCCTTACTCCCGGCACTGAGGAATTCATGGTTGAAGAGGAGGAAAGCTTCCCCACCATGGATGAGGTGATCCCCTAGAACCCTTTGGTCAGACATGACTTCCCAAAGGAACCCGCTCCTGCCCAGAAGTTTTTTGAGATAGGACTACCTCAAATAGCTGACATCCGGTCTAAATATCGCATTCCTCCTCACATCAAAATTGTTCCAGTCGGGGGAGACATGGTAGAGGTTCACTGACCCGGGTATTGTGCTTTCTACATCTATTCATTATTAATCGGTTATTCTCTTCCCCACACCCCCACCCACTTAGCGGAGGAATTTTGCCGATTTTATAATGTTTGCGCGGTGCAACTCTCCCCTTATCTGTATAAAGTTTTTCTGATGCTAGCGAAGTATGCAGAGTTGGCCGGTTGCGAGGTCAACATTCTCCATGTGCTGCATCTATTTTCGCCTAAATTTTATAGAGGTACATTGATACACCTGCGAATCGTAGGATCAAAGGGTTGGTGGCCGGGATGGATGATAAGATGAACCAACGGTTCTGGCAAAAGTACTTCTTCGTCAAGGCCTAGAACCTGGTGGCGAATCCCACTAGGTTTCCCGAATAGTGGAACTATAATCGTAAGTATCTCGCCATATGCTCGTTATTTTCTTTCATTTTTTTCATTTTCGACTTACTCGCAGCTTCCTTGATTTTTAGCTGAGAGACGTGCACCTTCTCCCGTCTTCGATATTGAAGATTGGGTGGCTCGCGTGTTACCCCACACTATAGGGATTCGCGATTGAGCGTCCTTTCACAAGCATTTTGGACCTAAGACCCCGTCCAGTAAGTGTCATTTCTACCTCAAATTATTATTGTTTACCATCGCTTTTTGATGCGACCTTCCTTTGGTGCCAGGTTGGCGAGTTTCCAAGAAAAAGAAGGCCCCAGTGCTTGCATTTCGCCAAGCTATCACATCAGTTGGAATGCAATTTGCCTTGGTCGAGTCAGCTCGAGGAGGTCGGACTCAAGCTACGCCAATGAGGGACTCTGCCCCTCAAACTATTACCGTGCGGGATGAGATCTCTTCTCATCCCATCTTTCACCTTGTAGATGAACCATCTAATGGTGAGGAGACATTGTCAAGAAAAAGACAAAGGGTCGAGACCGGGAAGGCCATTGTCACTGACGTTGAGCCAAAAACATTCGTTGCCTTGGATGTGGAACCTGCGCTCATACCAGACGTTCGGGCCATTTCTACGGCAGAAGTCGTCATGGAGAGGAGACCCTCTGGGGTTGAGGGGGTTCGTGGTAGCGGAGGGCTTATATGGGCCGCAGAAGATGGCTCATCATCAGCGATCGGGAGAGCAGAGTTATTCCTGCGAGGGACGATGACTATGGCTAGGACACCGACCCTGAGGAGATTCGAACCTTCATGGAGCGGACTACTCGTGTGGAGATAAGGACGGAGGGTCCTAATCAGCACATAATCATCCCTGTGGACTACGTCCTTTTGGCCAAACTTAGAATGAGTGGTTTCAGCTCTTGCTCCTCTGTGTGCGGCTTTTAAGAATATAGTGCTATAGACAATAAATGATGTGGACCTGTAGTTGGGCATGTCTAGAATGGCCTTGCGAGTGAGTAGTTTTCCATGTTATGTTAGCTGATTTCATATGTATAATATGCTTACACTAACTTCCCTTTGTTATTTTGCATCAGACTCTTATCATGGGGATCGAGCGCGATCAACGAGAGGAGCGGAGGACAACCAATTTGAAGAACATAACCTCTAAGTACAAGGAGTACCGTACTAAGCACCGAATGTTGGCCGACTTTCTTAGCCAAAATGGCGAGTTTCGGTCGCTTTGTAATGGGCTCAAACAGAAAGATGATGATATGATGAAGAAAGATAAAGAGCTAAGAGAGAGGGACGATGAGCTTATGAGGTCCATCAGTAGGTGCAGCGAGCTTGAGGCAACACTAAAGGCCAAAGAGGACAAGCTCGAGGTGAGTAAGGGGTGATGGCTGAAAACGCTGACCTTCAGACACAGGTAGCATCCCTCGGCTGAACTCTGATAGAAGGAAGCAAGGGCTATCGATCTGAGGGGTGAGCTGAGTGCCAAGATTGAGAATTGAGCCGGGCCAAGAAATGTCGAATGGTCGCTATGGTTGAAGCGGCGACCCTAGATGATGCCCCCCGTGTTTGTAGGTCTGAGTGGTTTAATGAGGTGGAGACGTCGGCGCTTAAGGTGGAGAGGTTGGAAGAACAGATCCAGGGTTTAGAGGCGGAGTTTTCTGGGTTAAACGAACAAGTCGTTATCTTGAGGGCCGAGGAGATGCAAAGGCAGTCATAACCATCTACATCTCATACTTCTGCCAATCCCGGTGTCGCAGGAGTTGTATGAGATGTGGTTCTATGCCTAGGCTAAATTTGATGTCTACAAATCTTTGAAGGCTACCGGGAAAGTTTTCGAAGTAGAGCTTGAGGGAGTATGTGTCAAGGCACGTGCAGCCCGTGAAGCTTGTGGTTACGACCCTGGTATGCCTGGCAGGGATGATGATGATAACGCCGCGGATAGGCTTGCCTTTAATCCTTGGTGTGATGATGAGTACGCCGATGGGGATGATGTGGCGTGAAGCTTTCGTACTTAGTTTTTTTTTTTGCTTTTCTATTTTTGTGAGGGCATCCCTGAGCCCTTTGTAAAAAGTATTGTAATCCGATAATTGAAATGGAACAATTCCCTTTTTGCTATGCATTTTTGGATTACCATTCTCTTTTCCTCCTTTTTTTTTTGCTATATGGGGAAGCCCCTGATTTTTTGGGTGTTTATATGGTTGATATTGAGTCGAACATAGATTGACTTGAGGTCAAGTATTAATTAGCTCGGATGAGATTGAGGTTTGATAAAGTAATTCGAGCGAGGTCGAATGTAAAATGATTCGAGCAAGGTCGAATGTAAAGTGATTCAAGCGAGGTCGAATGTAAAGTAATTCGAGCGAGGTTGAATGTAAAGTAATTCTAGCGAGGTCGAATGTAAAGTAATTCAAGCGAGGTCGAATGTAATTAATACTAGCAAGGTAATTAATTCTATCAAGGTCGAATGTAAAGTAATTCGAGAGAGGCCGAATGTAAAGTAATTCGAGCAAGGTCGAATATAAAATAATTTGAGTAATGTTGAATGTAAAGTAATTCGAGCAAGGTCGAATGTAAATTAATTCGATCGAGGTGGAACATAAAATGACTTGGTGGAGTTGTGTAAAGATGTTATTTTATTTCATTCATTGGAGAATATTACATGTTTATATTTGTTCAATACATATATTGGAGAAGTTCCAATGTACCTAGTCCCTTCATCGTCCAGCCTGGAGAAGTAGTCGACAAGAGAGGCGACGAATTATACTAGAACTTCGAGACGTCCCCATTGTTGCCTCATTAAAAACCTCCCCGAGAAAACCTAAATGGGATAATACCCGAGCGAGGGAAAAAGAGTACGACTTGGACGGCGTCCGTTTTTAAAAGTTGAAGTATTTGAGATGGGGGATGTTCCAATTATTTTGTAATAGCTTTCATTCCATTGTTTCTAGTTGGAATGATCCTTTGTTTACTGCTGTCGTGATTTTGTATGACCCATCCCAATTGATTCCTAGTTTACCTTCTCTTGAATCTTTGCTCGCCTGTGTTTTGGCCTTGAGTACATAGTCTCCGACTTTGAATGGTCGTTACTTTGGCATTTTTGTTTAGTACCGTTCTGCTTGCTTTTGGGATATCATTCTTATATAAGCCATGTCTCTTCGTTCCTCTGCTTCGTCGAGGTCTTGTTTCCTGTTTTCGTCGTTGCTTGGTCCACTTTCATTGGAGTATCTCAAAGTAGGTTCCCTGACCTCGACTGGTATCATGGCGTCACTCCCATAGACTAGTGAATATGGCGTTTCTCCTGTGCTTGTTTTTGGCATGGTGCAGTATGCCCACATCACTTCTGGTAGCGATTCTGGCCACAGTCGCTTGGCATCCTCAAGCTTTTTCTTCAAGATGTTTAGTATTGCTTTGTTGGAGGATTCGTCCTGGCCGTTACTGGCAGGGTGATTTGGGGTGGAGAGTATTTGCTTGATATGCCATTTCTCGAAGAATTCAGCGGTCATTTTCCGGTGAATTGGGGTCCGTTGTCACAATTTTTTTCTTTAGGGATGCCGAAGCGACATATGATATTTCTCTATATAAATGTAATAACTTCATGTTCGTGTATCTGGGCGAATGCACCTGCTTCTACCTACTTGTTAAAATGGTCAGTTAAAACCAAAAGAAATCGTATATTACCTCGTCATGCTAGAAGGGGTCCGATAATGTCCATTCCCCACTTTTTGAACGGCCATGGCGATGTAACCGAGTGGAGGTGCTCACCTTCTTGGTGTATCATAGGAGTGTATTTCTTGCATTTCTCGCACTTTTTAACGTAGTCGATGACTTCCTTCTTTATTGTGAGCCAATAATAACATGCTCAAATGAGGCATCTGATGAAGGCTCCGTTGCTGGTATTGTAACGACCCGACCCATCGTCTCAGGTATTTCCGCCCCGTTTTCCCCGTTTTATGCTTCTATATGTTTCATTACATGTGTCTGGTGAATTTGAAGTAATTCGGATAAAGTTTGGTTGGAAATGAGACACTTAGTCTCTTTTAAGAAGACTTAAGTTGGAAAAGTCAACCGGATGTTGAC
>MU669703.1:8584-20469 GCA_026770625.1 Nicotiana glauca
AGCAGGGGCGGACCCACGTGGAGTCAAGTGGGTTCATATGAACCCGCTTCATCGAAAAATAACACTGTATATATGGGTATATTTTTGCTGTTTTCAAACAAGTAAAGGTATAAATATAATTTTGAACCCACTTCAAACAAGGAAAATGTCTAGCCTCTTGGTTAAGAGGGTTCAAACTTTCCACATGGTCCTGAGTTCGAAACTAGCTAGTCACATATAATCTCTAATTTTTTTTTTTTTGAGCCCGCTTGATAAAAATCCTGGGTCCGCTACTGGGTTCAAGACACAATTGCTACTCTTCAACAACCAAATAAAACGTCAGATTGCGGATACTAATAACTTAGGTGATTAAAAAAAAGCACATCTAAAGTAAATTTAGATGTATTATATCACGCAAAACAATCAATTGTAAGGTTAAAAGAGAAGGTTGCAGTAACAATTTACGAATTACTTCCTGGAGAGAAAAGTATGCCGAGTGTCTCATGAATTTGTAGGTAAGAAATAGTCCGTCTCTTGTCCGCCATAAATATATATATAGTCACTGTACGGGTAATGTGTTTTCGATAGAATTCTTGCCATACTCAATTTCCAACAGGACTAATCTAGAGTTTATTATCAATTTAAATTAACAGAAGTTTAGTTAATTCCAAATTCCACTATTAGATATTACAATTTTTTCCGATGTAGAATTATTGTTTGAATAAATAATTAAATATTTAATGGCTTAAAAGTCGATCAATATTTGAAGGATATTTTTGTCGTTTAATATTTAGCATGGAACATTAGTACTTTTATAATAAAATATAAATAGATAGATAGATATAGATTTGCATTCTTTTTTGTTCAAAATAAGTGTTGTTATACCAAAATCAATTGACCTAATATAAGAGCTCATTTGGCTATGAAATTTTTAAACTTTTTTTTTTTTTGAATTTTTTTTTTTTTGAAATCAATGTTTGGCTATAAAATTTTCATTTTTCAAGAAGATGAATTTTGAAATTTTTAAAATTTGAAAAATTCCAAAAAACTATTCAAAAATTTCACTTAAATCACTCACGAAAATTCAGAACAACCCACAATTATATTCATATACAAACACAATTCTAATTTTAAAATACTATTTTCATTTGATTTCTTTTTTATTTCTTTTGAAATTTACAATTCTTATGTCCAAATGCCCCCACTACATTATGAGTGTTCATCGGTCGGTACGGTACGATATTTAGACATTTTGATTCGATATTTTCGGTATTCGATTTTTCAAAATGCTATACCAATACCGTAGCTAATTAAATTCGGTATGGTTCGATTTTTCTCCTTTCGGTTTCGGTTTATTCGGTTCGGTAACTTAGGTTTATTCGGTTTAAATACGAACTAGTGCATAGTCATAGACTGTAATATTCTTAATTAAAGTACAAAACTAAAAATATTTGTTGTCAAAAATTTTGTCCAAAACAAGCAAATATCAATCATGAGAGAAAACTATACATAAAAGAATAAATTTGATCATTAGAAATGTTTTGTTACTTGCTTAAAGTTAATTGATGAACTTAAAAAATAAAAGAAAGTAAAATTTTAGATTTTTTATAAATATATCTTAATTAATAATATATGTATTGTGTACTATAATATACATTTCGATATTTTATTTTAAAATACCAAATACCATACTAAATACTATTTTTTTTAAAACTTAAACCAAATACGATGAATACCAATATATCGAATACCAAATACCAAAATTTTCAATTTCGATATGGTAATTCAGTATTTACCTAATTATGCACAGCCCTACACTACATGTTTGCATTAGAAAATTAAGAAAATATTTATCTATTTTCAACTAAAGGCTGAAGTGAGAAGGGAGTGCGATTAACGCAATTTGAAAGGCGCGTGGAATAATACTGCATGACAAAGGTGGATGAGTCCGCCGACATTACCAAACAGCTATAGAGGTGACTGGGGTCATACGCCAACTACTCCTATTTACTGCTTCCAAGTCCAAGCACTATTTGTTTCTTTGGTGGAGCAAAATGTTTTATCTTTGTCAATATAACTTGTGAAGAACAGTGATAAAGTTGTGAAATGCAGTACAACCCGCAAACACACGAAATAGGAAAATGGAGGGTGTAAATTGTTTCAAGATTTTAGTTTGTTGGCACATCTATATCAAGGATGATGAAACCAAATATGGCCCCACGACCCATCTTAAACATATCGCTTTTCCCCCTACTTCGTTGGTCTGTGTGCAAGTTACATAGTCTTGTTATTGACACTAGTATGAGGCAATCTTTTTGTCGCGTAATTTTGTGAATTCATATTTCCGTGAACCCACAAGTGTAAGATTAGGATCCACAAATTTGTGAGACAAAAAAGAACCTCATACAACTAGTGTAAGTATGATACACAAAATAAAACTTCTCGTCTTGTCCCTCAACCAATTGGCCACCAATAAATCACCAACTGGGATGAACGAGATCCTTATGCTCTTAATTAGAGATATCGAGTTTGAGCCTGAAAATCAAAAACAATCCTCATAGGCAGTGCTTTTTTCTTTTAGCGGGCTCTGGATTTGAGCCAGAAAACATTAGAACAGCTCTCCAACCATTCTGACTTATCATGTACCATAACCATAATGTCTTACATGTCTTGTATTTGCAGTATCCATATTTTTGGTTTTCGCTTTACCAAAAACATGATGACAAAAATAGTGACATTCTCTGAATCTAATTCTCCACGATTTCAACTGCCTATTTGCAATGATATATGGACCAGAAACTTGATCTCTCACAAGAAACAACAAATTCACCTAACTGCTATTGTTCCAATTGTACGAATAAGGCCTATGCTATGCAAATTCTCATCTATTACTAGAACTAAAGAATCGACAAATTTACACTTCTATGCAAAACAAAGAAAATGACGACTAGTAGCTCAAACATGAGCCTTTAGGCTAGCATACCGTTTTGTACGCCTATAACCATCATCAAATCAGTTAACTTTCTCTCATGCTAATGTAGTTGGACTTCTGAAATAGCTCATGATGGTGAAGCAGGACCGGATTTCTGATCTGCATCAGCTGTGGCTTGGACTTGAGCTGCATATTGTAGGTTCCAGAGAACATCCTCAAACGAGGGGCGATTCGATGACTCGGGAGATATGCATTTGTTGGTGATGGATATTACTATTGACAATGACTCTTGGGAGCTAGTGGTTAGCACTACTGGATCCACAATTCTGCGGCGACCATCTTGGCTACCAAAGGATGCCTGCTGTTCAAAGAGCAAATCCAAGTGTTTATCTTCCAACTCAAACTATGTGTCAGAGACATATTAGTATATAAAACCATTGAAAAAATCAAGCCTCTTGACTGCTGTAGGCATGTAGCTATTGACAAGTACAACTTTACTCCTTACTGTATTTGCATATCAGAAGGTTTTCCTTATAAAAGTTGAATACTATATTGCTCAATATCTGTTCTGTTAATCCACATTTGTGGTGATTGTAAAGTATAGGCGGCAGAGAATGAAAATTTTGTTACTTATCCAAGATTGCAAGAGATGTCAAGAAAGTTCAGGATCCTAAAAAGAACAAATTGCTGAAGATTACTGTCAATAACACAGGAGTTGCATAACAATTATAGCAGTTTCATACCATTTCATTAAGCAAGAATGCTTCTCCTTTTCCACTAACAGTAGGGCCAACCAGTGACTCCAGTAATATGAAACCAAAGTTATAAACATCGTCCTCTTTCTTTGTCATATGCCTACAAAAGAAAAGGGAAACAACTGATCTATACCTCGCAAACAGCTACATTAGATGATACATGCATCTATTTGATATACTCGAAATAGAACGTAGGGAAAATCTATCTCAGTTGGTTTAGCAAAAGGAAGTTGCCAAGAGACGCTGAGGAATATATAAGAGTAAAGAGTTTCTTACCAGGAGGTGAAATCATCTCCTTTTGCCTGAAAAAGACATATTGAGTATGAGAAATTACTTTCTATCCTATAGATTTTGAAATTTCACCTTCCTCACCAAAATTTTTGAATATACTAACCTTTTCAGTTTCTTCCATAAGGATAGACATCCCATAATCACTTAGCTTTGCCATGTGATGTTCATCAAGCAATATATTACTCGTCTTCAAGCGGTTGCTAAATGAAGAAGGAATTATGCCTGTGTGAAGGAAGTGAACAGCCTTGGCAACACCAATCAGCACTGACAACCTGTCTGACCACTTGAGGACCTTTCTTGGACTAGTTTCTGCAAATACGAATGTTGTTCGAGATAAGCTGAACATTTTTAGGGCGCATCTCTTATATTTTCTGTAGCATAATAGACATGCAGGGTTAAATGAAAGTGTATAACAAAAAGAAAGATTGTAAGAAATTAAAGGTCCAACAGTTTCTCAGTACGAATGTCAACCAACAGAACTGGCGCACATCTTGTATTTCTCTTTCTCCACATGTAAATGAACGTTACATTGTTGCTCAATCAAACTACATTAATTGCACAAGAATACCAATATGTTTAAAATCAATATGATAAATGATGAATCAGATGTCTAATGCTTTTATATAACAGAGTGAAAGAAACTGTCCTCAAGTTCATAAGTAGCAAAAATATTTTTATGCATCAGGGATATTTTCCTGCTTTTAATAGAATGCTGTGAGAGGATGATGCAGCACTCATGAACTGATTCCATTTGGATCAGTGATCAAGTCAAATTAGTGTTACTCTTGAAGAAAGTCAATAGATCCTCATCTTTATTTTACTTTATGATGGTAAATACTTAAACTTACGAACTTCTTTCCTACTAGCAGGGAAAGTAAAGATAAGATGACTACGCATACTTCTTCGCCTGATGCCTCACCATAGAGATTCATCAACAAGGCTATTACAATCATTTACCAGTGTATTTCCATATTCAACCAAGCATCGAAATCCGCGAAAAATGTACATGCTAAATGGTTCACACCGCTGACCTGATAGATGAGCGTGGTAGTTTCCATTGGAGATGTATTCATAAATGAGAAAAATTCTGGGAACAGTTGAATCATCTTGTGCTCCACCATCGATGCAGTGACCCAGAAGGCTAACTAAATGGGGGTGACGGAACTTTGACAGTAAATCCAATCGGAGTTTGAGGTTCCGGTTAGAGTATCTTCTGTACACATTTAATGACCTTACAGCAACATAAGCTCCATTCTCTAATCTTCCCTTGTAAATCTGAAATGAAGATAATAGTAGAAGGAATTGTTGACAACTAAGATATTTCTCTTTTTCAAGCAAGACAGAGTAAGGCAAAAACATGTTTAAGTCAATCAAAATTGAAGAGATATCAACTCACGGCACAGGTACTCAAAGTTTTCGACTATTTAATTTTGCCCTTGAGGGCATTTTATATATTGCTACGAATAGAGGACATCACAGATGCATATTGCATTATCATCGTCGGGCAAGGTCTATGCAACAAATCTACTAACAGAGAAACTTACTGCTTTATCTGTTCTAGGTTTAGACAGTGGCAGATACAGTGTATAACCTACGGGTTCAATTGAACCCAATAACTTTCGACGCGGAGTAAAAATTCATTAAAATTGCAAAAATAGTAAAAATGAACCCATAAATTTAAAAATACAATGGGTTCAATGTTAAAAGCCTTAAAATTGAACCCATAAGATTTAAATCCTGGATCCGCCTCTGGGTTTAGAGCAAGTACCTAATTTTGAGGCAAAATCTACTGTGACCATTGAATGGAAAATATAAAGATATATAAATATCAATAAGACCATAAAAGTTTGTTTTGAAGCCGTACTTTTCCAATTGACCCTTCACCAAGTAATGCCGACTGATCAAAATTTTCTGTTGCTTCTAACAATTCTTCCATGGAGAACACCCGATATGATGAAGTGCCTTGTGATCCTAAGTTTGCCGCGTGAGAAATGATTCCTGAGGATTCGAAGATTGAGTTCAAGCGATGGACCTTCATATAGAATTGAACTGATTAAAAACTGAAGAAAATCAACTTACTGGAATTTGCTAGGAATTCAGAGGGAATCCCAGGTTGTGTATTGCGTTGCACAACTTTTGGAAAGATGTGCTGATCCACCGTGCTATTTTCATTTTTTCTTCTACAAAAGATGAGAAATCCAACTAACAGAAACACCACAACAATTGCAATTCCCAGAATAACACCTGCCAATAATGCTATTTCTTTTCCTTTGATATGTTTCTTCGCTTGTCTGCAATAGCCCTCTGAATGCTGATATTGAGTTTCAAGAGACAAGCAATTTCCACTAACCTTAACAATTCGCTTATCCGAAATGGTGTTCAAACAAGAAGGAAGCCTACCAACCAATCTATTATCAGAAATATCAACAAAACCAAGTTCACCCCCACAATTAAGATGATCAGGAAGTGAACCACTAAGAACATTAGATGCTAAATTCAAGTAACTGATGTTTGGCAAAGAGAATAAGTCAGCAGGCGGCATTCCAACTAGCGAATTATTTGACAGATCAAGGTGTTGAAGTTGATCCACAGTTCCAAATTCTACTGGAATTTCACCCGAAAAACCGTTACTGCTAAGAAGAACTGTGGTAACTCCTTTAGGCAAAGGTGGCAGTTCAGAATCCAAATGATTTTCCCTTAAATCCAATAAAAGCAATTTAGACAAGGCAGTTAAATCTGGTAATTTACCAGAAATCACATTGTGTGACAGAACAATGTCAGTGAGGGTTATAATTTTAGACACTGAAATTGGAAACTGACCCTTCAATCTATTATTTTTCAAGCTTAAAATAGTAAGATTGGTTAAAGAATCCAACCAATCAGGAACAGTATCATTGAAAAAATTGCCATCAAATGTTAAAGTATGAAGCTTTATCAATCTTGACATCTGAAAAGGAACAGAACCGAAGAGAAAATTTGAACTCATATCCAAAAGTTCAAGTGAAGATAACCTATGAATTTTATCAGGTAAGGGTCCCCAAATACCAAGAGAAACTAAAGTAAGAACCTTTAAACTATTTAACCTTGTTAAAGTTGTAACAAAAGAATCAATGGAAAAACCCTCAGATAAAGTTTTGTTTGGAACTGCAAATCCATGAAATTCATTTAACTTAACCAACTTATCTCCTTTAATTTTGAGCTCAGTAACAGAGTTGTCTTGACAGGTAATACTCATATGCAGTGTTGAAGTCAAGCTGCAAAAGTCTCCATTGTAATTCTCCCAAACATCAAGCTGAATTGGATATTCTAAGTGTTTTCTCAACTGAAGTAAAGCTTGAGTTTCATAGGACTGTAATAACTGGTAACTATTTGCTATAAAGAAACCCCATATAACTAACACTATCACAAAAAAATTCAAGAAACCCATTTTACAGTTCTTCAATTGGGGTGAAATTTCCAAATACTAACTAGTCAAGTAAACCTTTTTTGACATTCTTGAATCATGCCAAAACCCCATTTAAGAAATGTGAATAAATAGCCTATAATGGCAAATTAAAGGAATGTTCTTTTTTTCTTGGGAGAAGGAGAATATTAAAAACAGAACAAAACATGAAAATAAGGACAGAAAGAAAACTTGGGAAAGAGAAGAAGCAAAATAATTAAGGACTATAAAATGAAAGCAATAAATGGTGTGTGTAGCTAAAAAGGCTGGAATTAGAAGAGAAGAATGGAAGGTAGTTGACAAAACAGTAGGAGACATAGGGAAAGCATTTAGTGCAGCTGCATGCAGTCAAGGAGAAACAACATGGGGGACCAAAGCAGGTTTCGTGAGAGGTTTCTGGCTTTAATGGTGACGATTCATTTTACACACAGTGAAAGAAGCAGTGTGCCACTGCCACTATTTGTCACGACGTAGCAAATTTTGGAGACCCCTGACTGCCTATCGGAATTAAACTTCCTTCTATTCTCATGTACGATAGTTCTAACCTCCTTTTTTATTTTGTGAACAACATATTGTTAGATTATAATATTGAATTCGTATGAACGATAGTTTAATTTTTTGAACTAAAAATATAATATGTAAGGTATAATATAAAGTTATAATGGGGATTGGGCTAATGTTAAAATGTTGTTAATTTTTTTAAACAAATTCATATTATTATAAATGAATTTTCTTGGCAATATTATCCTACTATTTCTAACTGTTTAGTTTATATTACAGAACTTGCAAATTTGTTTGATCATTTTTCAAAGCGTGGGAAATTTATAAACTTGTTATTGATTTGATGAGAAAAAAGTTTTAAAAATATTGTTTCATTGTTCCCCTTATTTATGGTGTTGCTGCTTTGTTAAATCCTTGTATGAAATTAGGAGGTCCTCAACTTTGGTATGAAACTATTTATAATGTTTCAACACTTGACGATGATGAGTCGCCTAAACTTCCGGAAGCAATAGCCTCAATTAGAATAAATGCTCAAACTATTTATAATACTTATCAAGTTGCATTAAATAATGTTAGACCAAGTGTTCCAACTCTTTTTTCTTCTTCTGATTCTCAATCTTCTAAAAGAACTACGGTTGGGGTTTAGGGGTTCTTTTGGTTCTAGTAATAATGATTTTTCACAATTAAATGAGCTTCAAGTTTATTTATCGCAGCAAATAGAGGAAGTGAATCTCGACGACCTTTAATCTTTTGCAATGGTGGAAGGATAGAGAAAAATATTTTCCGATTCTTTCAAGGATGACCTGAGTTATTTTAACTATTCAAGGTTCAACAGTGGGATCGGAGAGCACTTTCAGTATAGCAAGACTTCAAATTGGTGATTATAGAGTGTCTACGAGGGAGAGCTTGGAAAAATTAGTACATTTCAGAGATTGAATCTGTTCAGAAAGAAGAAATTTGGACTTGCTGAATCACAACCAGAAGAAGACGAAGCTTACGAAGAAATGCTAGCTGAAGTTGCGGAGGATGCTGCTTCGCTTGAGAATGGAAGCGGCGATGACCAAGCTACTTTTCCGCTACTAACAACGGAAATTCCTCCGAACTTTGAAGGATTTATGAAGTTTGTAAGAGATACCATGTAACTTGTATGATAAAAAATTAGTATGTATTATGTAACTTGTATTTTGGCACATCTTTTTCTTCTCAATGTTGGTATTAGCACCTTGTTGTGCTCATTCCATAGGGGAGGAAGACTAAGAAAGATATTATCATATTTTTTTAATGCTATAATAAAATTATAAGGCATTACTTTGAATATCTCCTTACAATATTTTTTTCTTTAAATTTGAATTAAAAAATTTAGGTCATAATTCTAAAATAAATTTACAAGGCATTGCCTTAGATATTTTTTAAACATCTTTTTATCTCTACTTTCTATTTTTTTTTAAAGAAATCAATATTTAGCCGTTGGGCCCACTTAGCCCGCAGCTCGGCCTTTTAACCCGGGTCCATGAGTTCGTGGGTCCGATCCCGCACCGATTTTTACAAAAAAGACCGTTAGCCTGGGACCGCTAAGCTCGTTTATTTAGGAACCGGCTCGGGACCGGGACCGCGGTCCATGAGACCGGCCCACATGCCACCCCCTATTATATAAACTATATGTTGACTTGGGAGTCACTAAAACCTAATCACAAATATTCAGTATCTAAAAAAAGTTTAAATATAAGAACCCTTTTGCCATTAATAAAATTTTAAGGGCATAAATTTCTAGGATAGAGATTGATCAATCGCTTCATTTTGAGAATTTAAACTATTAGAAAAACACTTTTATTAGTTAATTTCATGTTGAACACACTCCATATTACATGCGAATATTTTTTAAAAAAAAACTTTGGAATCTTTCCTTTATATATTGTGTAGGACTCTAGCTCAGCATCTCTTGCTTTGTTACTCTATTAATATTTGATTGCTTTCTTTATGTTTGTCCTAGTATGTTGATGTAATACAACCCTTTGTCGGAAAATGATATTATTTAGCTAGAAAAACATAGAATTTATGTATATATATTACGAATTGACACCCTTTGGTTTCTTCGTAGATTTAGCTTTTTATATTTTGACCCCCTTAATAAAAAAATTTGGCTCTGCCTTTATGCTTTTAAAAGCCTTTTCCTAGTATTGTTCCAACGCTGGTGGTGACTGGTAATATATGCTTGGCCTTTTTCTTCTCTTCTCATTTCACCACTATACTTTGCCTTTTTTTTTTTTCTCTTGTAGAAATTATTACCACTTTTTGTAATCATTTACTTCTCTTGAGATAATTTCACTTTTTTGCTTTATGTATTTCTATTTTAATTATTGAAAGAAGTGCAAAGACCATGCTCAAAGATAAAACAATATTTCAATCACTAGTCTTGTACCTTGTAGATTAGTGGTATAGCACAGCACATGATAGTTACTCGTTAAGTGTGAAGGTTAAGATTCAAATTTTTAAAAGAAACATACTATATAATAAATTCCATCATAAAAATAATTACTTAATATCTTTGAGATAGTGACTGAGATCATAAATCACATTGTTATTACTATAAAAAAAAAAGTAAATGAAAGAAGAACATAATATAAGGATCATCTCATCCTTTTTCGGGTTTACTACAGAGAAGGGGGAAGGTGCAAAGTGTTGGAATTTGGGCCGACTGGAAAAGGACAGGCGTCCTATAACAGGGCCCATTCAATAGCCTGTTCTGATTCCGAGGTCACGCTGTAGCGATCATAACTTATACTCCCTCCGTTTCAATTTATTAGAACTCATTTGACTGGGCACGGATTTTAAGAAAAGAGAGAAGACTTTTGATCTTGTGGTGTAAAATGAGGCACATATATTTTGTGTGGCTATAAATCATTGTGTAAAGGTAAATTATTTCCAAATAAGGAAAGAGGTCATTCTTTTTTGTACGGACTAAAAATGAAATATGTTCACATAAATTAAAACGGAGGAAGTAATAAAAATTTGCAAGGGACTTCTTATTTGGTAGTTCGCATTTAATTTATTCTACCTTTTAAAAAAGTTTCAACTTGTATGTACTTTTAAATAATTTCTGGCCTCTTTATCCTTCTTTATTAGCTGAAGCTTGGGATATTGTTATGCATTCTCCCTCTCTCTATATATATATGCTTGTCCCATTATGCTCAGGTTGATCTTATTTACAATAATTTAACCTCTTAGATATTTTAGCTTAGGCACATGGATTTTTGGTTCTAATTTATTTGTAGTAACTTGTTTTCATGTTGAAAATATTTTTCATTCTTTAACCTTTGAAATGAACAACATCAATTGCTGCTAATCATGATCTATTAAATTCTTTGTTGTTTAGAACTTCAGCTCTAAGAATGCTAAATTTAAGAAAATATAAACAAAAACTTTAGCCCTAGAATGCTGAAGTTCAACAATTATAAAAATAAATTTCAGCTCTATAATGGTGCAGTTCAACAATTACAAAACAAATTTCAGTTTCTGGAATGTTGAAATTCAGCAATTACAAAACAAAAAATCCAGCCAAAAAATGTTGTAATTTTATTGAACTGAAGTTTGCCGTTGCATTATGAACTGAAGTTTGCGTGATTGCCTTTGCAAGTCGGGCTAAGCTTCAGGAAAAAATATCTGAAGTTTTGCTACACTTCAAGCAAAACATTCTGAAGTTCAAACTTCAGACATAAATTTTTGCTACTTCAGGCCCATATGTCTGAAGTTACGCGAAAAGTTGGTACATTTGCAATTTTTTTGCCAAGTGAGTATAGGCTAAAAGGTGACTCAAAAACTGAGTATAGATGCAAATGCCTTGATCAACTTAGCATTCTTGACATAATGAAATCATGAGAAAATATCATTGTATAGCCGCTTTTTAAAGAATATATATATATATATATATATATATATATATATATATATATATATATATATATATATATATATAATATATATATAT
>MU669703.1:20681-50684 GCA_026770625.1 Nicotiana glauca
ATATATATAAACTTTATATATATTTTCGGCTACAAATATAAATAATTTCTAAAGCGAACTAAAAATGAAAAATGTCCATAATTAATTTTACAAGATATTTATTAATATCTGTTATTATCATAAATATTAGCTAGCTTCATCCATCAAAATTAGGTCAGATAAAAAAAATATGTAATATTTTTATCTTCATTAAAATTCGAATTTAAGGATTGATATCTCTATCATAATAATAATGGACTTTGATTTTTTTTTTTTTTTTACGTACCTCATGATTTTCAACTCGTTTGAGCGCTTATGAACATAGTACATAGGGATGTTTGGGTCTAAAAGAAAATCTTGGGAATGGGGGTTCTCCTTTTAATATCTTTAATTTTGTCATCTTTTAGTTATTATTGCAAAATGACATGCAATCCTATCTTACATGAAAAGATGGACACAAATATTGTTTTTATATTGCTAAAGGACCCAGTGGTACCTAAATAAGTTAGTACAAATACAAACTCCAATCTGAGCTTAATACTTATTGGTAATCCCATTATTTTTTGAAGTGCCATTAGTAAAGTCTGTCAAAGTTAAAAGCAGATTTTCACCTCCCAATTGAATTATCCTCATTACTGAAGCCACAGTTTTTCCTCTTTTTTTTTAGAGCTGTTATTTAAATGGTTACTCTTCTTTTTAGAATGCTTTAGAGGTAAACTTACTTTCCACTTTGAAGTTTTGGGCTTTATTCCTTTTGCCCAAGAAAGTTGCTTCAAATTACAAAATACCCTGTTATATATATCTTCTGAATATTATACCAAAGGGAATCTGCATCAGTTAATCACTCGAGATAAATAGATAAAAATTACAGCGTAAATAATGTAACAAGTTGGAAACTTTAAGTTTAGAGCATGCAATAGAATTTATTTAAGGGAAAAGGTCGAATTTGACTTATATACTATCCAAAATTATGTAAGATCATCCTCCGTTGGACTTCTGGTCTAATATTATCCCAGTCGTTAACAAAAATGCTTCAATTCTATTATTGACTGCTACTGAGTTCCAATCTAATGGTAAATTTAAATTATAACAAAATTTTAAGGGGTAAATTAGAAAATAGTTTTTCAAAGATTTTAAGCAAGTGGAGTCTACCCATTTCACCCATAAAGATAAGTTAATATAAGACTATTTATTGAAGACAATGATACGAACATATCAAAGTGAAACAGATGGCAAAATGTGAGTAGCATGCAGATTTTATTGGATGTAATATTAGATAAGGCTACGTACAATACACTTTTATGGTTCAATATTCTCTGAATCTTGCACATAGCAGAAACTTAATGTACCGTCCTGCACCGAGAGGAATAGTTAGTACTTTGTAGAGCTGGTATTATTTGTTGAATATGTCCAATTTTTTGTCAATTCTTTTGGAACTATATGAACTCGTGAATAATAAAACAAGAAAAAAAACTTTGGTGAGATAAAAAATTCTATCTATAAATAAAAATAGAATTGCAACTACTAAAATGCACTTCCAATATAATGCTCTTTTCCTTTCTCTATTCGCAGAAAACGAGAGGAGTATCTTCTTTTTTTTTCCTTTTTCTAAGGTGACAATAAGAGCAGCTCACTCGAGCTTTGTTTTCCTGTTTCTTCTATTTACTCTGAGGACTGAATCTCTAACTCCAATTTTTGTTTTCTATTTGAGTTTCACGTGCCCTAGTTTCCATAATGTTGGATTTAGCATACCAAAGACAAACAGACAGACAACTAACATATCTCATTTCATTATGCTAATAATAGGCTTAAACATTTTTCTTCTGTCTTTAACTCATGTGACAGACAGGGTGTTAGGTTTGTTATTTAATAAATAATAACAAAAGAGGTGCGAATGAAAAATGGTGGGAAAGAAATGGAGGGATGACCCGCGACCCGATCCGGTTTAGCCCATTTTTCTTTTCCGGATTAATTTAAATTCATTTTAAATTTTCCGCAGAAATTTCCAACAGCCATGACTATTCTTAAAGGTTGCAACCTCTTCAGAGAGTCACACCCGTTCCAACAGCCACGACTCTTCTGAAAGGTTGCAAACCTCTTCAGAGGGTCACACCTGTTCCAACAGTCATGACTATTCTGAAATGTTGCAAAGCTCTTCAGAAACATCACCAAGTTAGCTATAAATAGACCTTCAAATCCCAGAATATTTACTTACGAAATTTTCTGAATCTTCTTCTTCTTCTTCTTCTTCTTCTGCACAAAATATTCCATTGTGTTTTACGACCATTGAGTAGTTCGCCGATTACCAGAGTTTTAGGTACCGATACATTGGTGAGTTAAATCGTTCTATCCTGGGAGGATATATTCCATAACCTCGGATACTTGAGGGGAATAATTTCCGTAAGGACACACTGTGTATTCAGTGGACTCGATTTGTTCCTTCAATGTTTCAAAAATAATTTTGAAATTCGAATATTATTTTTTCAGAATTGTTTCTACTAACTTTCTATTTTGTTTTTCAGAAAGATTACTGTTTTATTTACTTACAACAATACAGATAAATAATAATCTTAAGAAAATTATATTTAATATATTCTGTATTCTGCCTGGATTTTACTATTTTGGTTTGAAGATATAAAAACTTCATCAGGCTATTGAAATTCAGAAAACAATTTGAAGAACATAAAAACTTCATCGTTTTTCTGTAAAATAGTATATAAAAATATTTTTTATTTTTTACGTACTGTTTATTGATTACAGTATTATTTACTGTTTTGGTTTTGCCATTAATTAATTTCTTCTGTTGTACACTGTAAGAAATGGCAAATGAAAATGGAAATCCTTCTGCGACTGTTGGTGCAATGACGATAGCATCGTCAAGCCGCACTGATGTTCCTCCGGCTGAGAAATCGGGGAAATTTTCTGGAACCAACTTCAAAGGATGGCAGCAAAGGGTGTTCTTCTGGCTTACCACACTTGGTATGCAGAAATTCACTAGTAAAGATCCTCCAGTGCCTGCTGCGGACATGCCGGATAATGAAAAGTTCATGGTTGTTGAGGCGTGGAAGCATGCAGATTTTCTTTGCAAAGGCTATATCTTAAGTGCTTTAGAAGATGACTTGTACAATATGTACAGTGCAATGAATACTTTGAAAGAATTATGGGATGCACTTGAGAAGAAGTACAAGACAGAAGATGCATGTTTGAAGAAATTCGTGGTTGCCAAGCTTCTAGACTATAAAATGATAGACAACAAAACTGTGGGAACCCAAGTTCAGGAGCTTCAACTTATTTTTCACGATCTTATTGCTGAAGGTATGGTCGTGAATGAAGCATTTCAAGTAGCTGCTATGATTGAAAAATTGCCTCCTTCATGGAGAGATTTCAAGAACTATCTGAAGCACAAACGCAAAGAAATGAAGTTGGAAGATCTTGTGATACGTCTAAAGATCGAGGAAGACAACAAAACAGCCGAGAAGAAGTCTCGTGGAAATTCAACGATCATGGGAGCTAATGTTGTTAAAGAGACTGCTCCAAAAAGTAAGAAAAGGAAGAGGTCTTCTGGACAAACTAAGGAGCAGAACAAAAAGAAATTCAAGGGCAGCTGCTACAATTGTGGAAAATTCGGTCACAAAAGCCCAGATAGTCGTCTCACGAAAAAGGATAAGAAGAAGGGACAAGCCAACATAGTGGAGAAGAATAATGAGATTGATGATCTTTGCGCAATGCTTTCGGAATGCAATTTAGTTGGAAATCCGAAGGAGTGGTGGATTGACTCTGGAGCCACTCGACATGTTTGTGTTGTCGAAGAAGCATTTGCGAATTACTCTACTGCTGGTCCAGAAGAAGAAATTTTCATGGGAAATAATGCAACAGCCAAGATTGAAGGTTATAGGAAGATATTCCTAAAGATGACTTCCGACAAGGTGTTAACGCTCAACAACGTTCTTCATGTTCCTACTATTATGAAGAATTTAGTTTCTACTTCTTTACTTGTAAAAAAATAATTCAAATGTGTATTTGTTTCTGATAAAGTTGTTGTAATCAAGAACAAAATGTATGTTGGAAAAGGCTACCTCACGGAGGGCCTTTTCAAACTCAATATAATGGTTGTTGACAGTATGAATAAAATTTCAGCTTCTTCTTATTTATTGGAGTCAAATGATTTATGGCATATTCGTTTAGGACATGTCAATTATAAAACCTTGCGGAAATTAATTAATTTAGAAGTATTGCCTAAATTCGAGTGTAATAAATCGAAATGTCAAATATGTGTTGAATCTAAGTTTGTAAAACATCCTTATAAGTCTGTTGAAAGGAATTCAAATCCTTTTGACTTAATTTATACTGACATTTGCGATATGAAGTCGACACCATCTCGAGGTGAGAAAAAGTATTTTATTACTTTTATTGACGATTGCACTAGATATTGTTATGTTTATTTNGTGGAGAATATGAATCTCTATTTGCATAAATATGTTCAGAATATGAAATTATCCATCAAACTACAACACCTTACACACCTCAATCCAACAGAACTGCGGAAAGGAAATATCGGACATTAAAAGAAATGATAAATTCTTTATTAATAAGTTCCGGATTACTGCAGAGTTTGTGGGGGGAAGCTATCCTTACAGCTAACCGAATACTCAACAGAGTACCCCACAGCAAAACGCAATCTATTCCATATGAAAAATGGAAAGGAAGAAAACCCAGCTTGAAATATTTCAAAGTGTGAGGGTGTCTAGCAAAGGTACAGGTTCCTTTACCTAAAAAGGTTAAAATTAGACCAAAAACAGTAGATTGTATTTTCATTGGATATGCTACAAATAGTAAAGCATGTCGATTTTTGGTTCATAAATATGATAATCCCGAGATTCATATTAATACGGTAATGGAATCAGATAATGCTGAATTCTTTAAAAGCATCTATCCATATAAAATTGAAAGCGAGTTGTTAAATGAAAAACCTAAACGACCTCGGGAAGAACCGAAGGAAAATACTCCAAGCATAGAAGATCCAAGGCGTAGCAAATGTCAAAGAACATCTACGTCCTTAGGACCAGATTTTGTGACATTCTTGCTTGAAAATGAGCCTCAAACTTTTAAAGCAGCTATGTCATCTTCTGAGTCAGCATTTTGGAAAGAGGCAGTCAATAGTGAGATTCAATCAATTTTGGATAATCATACATGGGAAATGGTTGATCTTCTTCCAGGAAATAAGCCTTTAGGTTCGAATTGGATCTTTAAACAGAAAATTAAAGCTGATGGCACTATTGACAAATATAAGAAAAGACTTGTTGTCAAAGGTTATAGACAAAAGGAAGGCCTTGATTACTTTGACACTTACTCGCCAGTAACGAGGATAACATCTATTAGGGTGTTAGTGGAACTAGCGGCCGTGTATGGTCTTGGAATTCATCAAATGAATGTTAAAACAACTTTCCTAAATGGAGAATTGGAGGAAGAAATTTACATGGAACAACCTGAGGGTTTTGTGATTTCTGGTAAAGAAAAGGAAGTGTGCAAACTTGTTAAGTCGCTTTATGGACTTAAACAAGCACCCAAACAATGGCATGCAAAATTTGACCAAACAAGTTAGCAAATGGATTTAAAATCAACGAGTGTGATCTGTGTTTACATTAAAAATACTCCAGGTCATGAAGTCATTGTTTATTTATATATTGATGACATATTGATAATAAGCAAAAGTATGGCAGATATAAATGCTACAAAGCGCATGTTGGCTAGCAAATTCGACATGAAAGACTTAGGAGTTGCTGATGTGATCTTAGGAATTAAAATTCGCAAGACTTCACAAGGTCTAGCATTATCATAGTCTCACTACATTGAAAAGGTACTTGACAAGTTCAAGTATTTGGATTTCAAAATTGCCAAGACTCCAATTGACGTGAGTTATGCACTTCAAAAGAATGAAGGTGAAAGTGACTCACAACTGGACTATGCAAGAGTACTGGGAAGTTTGATGTATATCATGAATTGTACGCAACCAGATATAGCATGTGCTATTCGCAAACTGAGTCGGTTTACAAGTAATCCCATTCAAGTACATTGGATGGAAATGAAACGAGTTTTGGGATATCTGAAATATACCCAAAATTATGCTTTGCATTATAACAAATATCCTTCCGTGATCGAGGGATATAGTAATACAAATTGGATCACCGGATCATCTGAAGTTAAATCCACGAGTGGATATGTTTTCACAATTAGGGGTGGAGCAATGTCTTGGAAATTATCCAAACAAACGTGCATCGCTTGTTCTACAATGGAAATCGAATTCATAGCTTTAGATAAGGACGATGAGGAAGCTGAATGGCTCCGAAATTTCTTGGAAGATATTCCATTTTGGCCCAAACCTTTGGCACCTATATGTATACATTGTGATAGCCAAGCGGTAATAGGTAGGGCAGGGAGCATTATGTATAACGAAAAATCTCATCATATTCGATGGAGACAATCTACCATTAGACAACTACTCTCTAGTGGTGTTATCACAATTGACTACGTAAATTCAAGAGATAACGTGTCAGATCCACTTACAAAAGGCCTATCTAGAGAGGCAGTTGAAAGATCATCAAAGGGAATGGGGTTAAAGGCCTAGCACAAGTCATCATGGCGGTAACTTTACCTAGAAGACTGGATATCCCAAGAGCTAGGTTCAAAGAGATCAAACAAAGTTATGAATGACGGTTCAACATTGTCAACTAACTCAACTCATTCTCGTGATGAAGACAATGTTAAAAAATGAAGTAAATTATTAAGGCTTTTTTGATGAGTCAATAAAGCTTAAAGCTTTTTAATGATTTGCTAAGTCTGGCAGGATATGACCAGATAGTGTGTCTTTAGGATTACACGTTTAGGAATCACTTATGTGAATGTGAAGTGTAAGCCGCTTCAAGGAGAATGAAAGTAAAGTCCCATTCTCTAAGCACTTATGAAATCAGGCGGTGTTCATGGCTGAAACGAACACAACCGTGAGAACCATAGATGGTTAAGGATTGATTGTGTGACTTATGTTGTCTAGGTATACAACAAAGCTCGACGGTTCAAAGATATCAAATCTACCGATTGACCGAGTATATTCGATATAAGTTCACTACGGAAAGTTCAAAGGAAAACCTACTTATCCAGAGACAATCAATTCTTGCTTGTAAAACACACACACGTCTGTGCATTCCTTTAAGTTTATAGACATTCCCCATTCATGTGGGGGATTGTTGGGTTTGTTATTTAATAAATAATAAATAAAGAGGTGTGAATAAAAAATGGTGGAAAAAGAAATGGAGGGATGACCCGCGACCCGATCCGGTCTAGCCCGTTTTTCTTTTTCGGATTAATTTAAATTCGTTTTAAATTTTTCGCAAAAATTTCCAACAGCCATGACTATTCTGAAAGGTTGCAAACCTCTTCAGAGGGTCACACACGTTCCAACAGCCACGACTGTTCTGAAAGGTTGCAAACCTCTTCAGAGAGTCATACCTGTTCCAACAGTCATGACTATTCTGAAAGGTTGCAAACCTCTTCAGAAACATCACCAAGTTGGCTATAAATAGACCTTCAAATCCCAGAATATTTACTTACGAAATTTTTTGAATCTTCTTCTTCTTCTTCTTCTGCACAAAATATTCCAGTGTGTTTTACGACCATCGAGTGGTTCGCCAATCACCAGAGTTTTAGGTACCGATACACTGGTGAGTTAAATCGTTCTATCCTGGGAGGATATATTCCATAACCTCGGGTACTTGAGGGGAATAATTTCCTTAAGGACACACTGTGTATTCAGTGGGCTCGATTTGTTCCTTCAACGTTTCAAAAATTATTTTGAAGTTCGAATATTATTTTTCAGAATTGTTTCTACTAACTTTCTGTTTTATTTTTCAGAAAGATTACTGTTTTATTTACTTACAGCAATACAGATAAATAACACAAGGTCATCCTTAATTTGTGGGCAAACGTGAAACACCACTTTTTTATTTTTAGGGGATGTGTACGATTAGTCACTAATAATACATGTATTTATTTTTAAGTTAATGTTTAAAATGTATTTAGTCTTTAACCACTGCTTTAATAAACTTTACCTATCCGGATGAAAACACCCTTCTGCTCATAAAGTTCAGGACCAAGTGTCCTTAACTTTTAAACTTGTAACTCTAAGTTCAGGACCACATATCCTTAACTTTTAAATTTGTAACTCTAAGTTCAGAACTTCAGGACTACATGTCCTTAACTTTTGAACTTGGAACTCGAAGTTCAAGACCACCTGTCCTTAATTTCTGTGCTTGTAACTCTAAGTTAAGGACTATATGTCCTTAACTTTTGAGCTTGTTAGTCTAAGTTCAGGACCTATTGTCCTTAACTTTTGGGCTTCTTAGCCTAAGTTCAGGACCTATTGTCCTTAACTTTTGAGCTTATTAGTCTAAGTTCAGGACTTCAGGACCTATTGTTCTTAACTTTTGAACTTGTAACTGTAAGTTCAAGACCTATTGTCCTTAACTTTTGAGCTTGTTACTCTAAGTTCAGGACCATGTGTCCTTAACTTTTGAACTTGTAATTCTAAGTTCAGGACTAAATGTCCTTAACTTTTGAAATTGGAACTTGAAGTTAAGGACCAAGTTTCCTTAACTTTTGAACTTAAAATAATAGTTTGATGGAAGGCTTAGGAGGAATAGGATCAAGATGCACTTCAAAAGTTTTTCTTACTGTCCAGATCAGCCAATCTTCGAATATGTCTTAAACGACTTTCTTCTAAAACTCTTTAATTACTACGAATACAGATCATGAAAATGAACATTTAAAGTGTCACGTTCTAGAAACGAACTGTCATACTTACTCAAGGAAAGAAAGTGAAAAAGGAACAAGTAGAAGTAAGAAAAGAATCTGAAAATGGTGTATCTATCCAACCTGTGATACCACCTTATTTCCGTTTGGGAAGGAAAGGGTAACAACGTTCTTTCATATTGATTTTAATAAATTAGTGGATACTTTTGCTCAGCATTAAAAATGCTGGATAAAAAATAAAACCACTTTAAATAGTGACTACCCCATACAATTTTTACCCTTTTTTTATCGAAAAAGGGTTTGATCCGTCCCACTACTAGGGTAAACTGTTTGAAATTATCCCCCATTATACTAATGGGCCATAAAAGTCCCTGATGTCTTACTATCCTAACAAATCTACCCTTAGTTAGACGGAGGTACCACGTGGCATACATCCGTGCCCTTTTTACATCTGGGCACATATGAGACGACCCTTTCCATGAAACCCACCAAGCCCATAACCTGCGACCCGCCATTTATAAACCAAATAATACCCCTAACCCACATCCCAGCAATTTATTACCCAAATTAAACCCCAATTGTAATATATACTCTTATTGCCATCTCCATCAAACCTTCTATTAAGGGTGCTTATCGGGCGGATTGGGCGGATAATTACGTTTAACGATTTGGCTTATCGATTATTGGATTAAATATAGTAATCCGCTAGCCATCCAATAAGACAACGGACGGATTGATATCGGATTAACAATTATCGGGTAGTTATATGGCGGTTTATCGGCTAAACTAAACAAAAATCTTTTGAACAATCAATACCAAACGGCCAAAAAATAATAATAAATTATCGGCCACGGTAGCAACAATCAATATCGCATAATTATATTTCAACGTAGTTGCTTGAACAATCAATACCTATTCCCTTTTTTAATCCTTGGACTGCAAAAATTTAACTTGCTAACATTTGAATCATAATTATTGTTGTGACATTGAAGCCTGTGCGTTCTTCATTTTCATCTCGAGGCTAAAAAAGTTTAATATCTGACAAAAGTTGATGAAAAACATTTAAATCTTAAGAAGATACATCCTACCCAGTATGATAATTTATTTATTTAGAATATGTAGACGTTCTTCTAACAAAAGATTAGGGTGGTAGGGCATCTAATTATCTGATTTTCATCTAAAACCAACAACGACGGATTGGAGTATTTTCATTTCCAACTAGATCTTATGAGGAAAATTAGTTGCTTGTTGTCATGTTGATGAAATAATTGACTGCTATACTCTGCCAAAAATGATTTATGATGTTGCAGAGGTCATCCCGATATAATTATTTACCCTAAATTATAAGGCCCCATTCTAATTACCCTAGTAACAAGTTTATATATATGGGTAAAAGTGTAAATATAAAAATTCTTAATGGGTTAACGGTTTACCTGATAAGAAAATTGACTAATCCATCTCCAAACCGTTAAGCTATTAATGATAAAATCTCAATCCGTTCACCATCTATTACCCCGATATCCGATACCAATAAGTCATCGGTTCAGTTCGGTTAACGGTTTCGATTTAATTTTGAACAGCCCTACCCTATGCTATAATGTTCACTGAATTCGGTTTGTCAAACAAGAATGAAGACTTTGAACCTGTTCAACAAGATAGATTCTACAAAACGGTTCTTGATATCATATACAAGTCTGCAAAAAGAAACAGGTCGGGGGCAGCAGTGGCAGATCTAGAGTGTAGCTACCGGGTTTCCGGGAACCCAGTAGCTTTTGCGTAAACCCTATATTTCTATTAAAAATCCACTAAATATTTATAAATATCTAACTGTGAACCAAATTATTATTGTATACTAATTTGATAATATGACAGGAACCCATATATTTTAAATCCTGCATCCGTCTCTTGGACAGGTTCGTTTATCTGACACCTTTTAGTTGAAGGAATGGAATAGTATAATGATGATTTTGGAATTGTTCCATGGTAGTGGCCTTCGACGTATCAACTAATAACTGAACAGTTGTATAGGCTAGCTAGAGAACACGGTGCATTGCCTACACAAACGGAATATTTGAAGGACTTTTGTACACGAACAAGTGTATAAGCCATGTATTCATTTGGAAAAGATAGAAATTGTGTATGTATAATGAAGAATCTGGTTGTATTTTTTCTTGTTTAAAAAGTTGTTTATAGGTAAACCCATATGAGAATCACCAAAGTTATGATGAGAATGAGATTAGATTTTCTCCATTCTTTTGTAAGGTTTCCGCATGGAGCTAATAGCATAGAGGGTTTGACGGAGATAGCTGTAGGAGTATAAATTAGAGTTGGGGTTTAATTTGGTTTATAAATCCCTGGGCTGTGGGTTTGGGGTATTATTTGGGCGAGTCGCGGGTTATGAGTTTGGTGGGAGCGGGTCGTCTCATATGTGCCAAGATGTAAAAAGGACATGGATGGATGCCACGTGGAACCTCCATCTAACTAAGGGCAGATTTGTTAGGATAGTAAGACGGCAAGGACTTTTACGGCCCAATAGCATAACGGGGGACAATTTTGAACAATTTACCATAATAGAGGAATAGATCAAACCCTTTTTTGTTTTTTTATTGTATGTTTGGCACATTAGCTAAAGCCCGTGAGCAAATTGTGTCCTTTCGTTTTCCATTTTGAGTCCAGTATTAGCTTTTGGTCCAATTCATACGGATTCGAGTTAAAAGTCCTAATTTTGAAATAAAATGCTCCGTAACAAATGTGATTCTATACTTAAAATTCGAACTCGAATTTCTAGTTAAGAAAGTAGAAAGACTTACCACGCAGAGTTAATAATGACATGTTACATCATGTACTTACAGGAGTATTTAGTTCTTGGAAGAAAAACACTCCTTTTGTCAAAGTGCATTCAATATTTGAGAAACATGTCGACAGGCTAATAAGACTATTAAAATTACTGGGAACTATTTCATCAACTTGACATTACAGCTAGCAATATTAGCCAAAAATCCAATAACTAGATATTCATTATTCATGTACGATCACTAGAATATGTAGTTCGGGCACATTCAGAGGAGGAGCATTGATGCACCGGTGAGAAGTTGTGAGCGACTGGCGGTGGTGGGCAAGAGGAGAGGTAGAGGGAGACCTAAGAAGTATTGGAGAGAGGTGATCAGGCATGACATGACGCGACTTAGGATTACTGAGGACATGGCCCTTGACAGGGGATTGTAGAGGTCGAGCATTAAGGTTGTAGGTAAGGGGAAAGTTGGGAATATTTCTACAGCACGCTAGAGTGAGACTAGACAGTTAGTAGTTAGGCTTAGGATGCTACGGATCAGCTACTGATGCAGGGCTCTATATTCTAGATATTAGTATACTTTCCTCTTTCTCGTATTTTCTATATTCCTTATTTTGTTGTTATTTTATTATTTATGTTATTTTATGTTATGTTGTGTATTTTATGTTATTTATTATGAGTCTACTGCTAATACTAATATATCGTCACTTGTTCCTATCACTTGTTTCCTTCTTGAGTCGAGGGTCTCCTAGAAACAACCTCTCTGCCCCTCGGGGTAAGGGTAAGGTCTGCATACATATTACCCTCCCCAGACCCCACTTGTGGGAGTATATTGGGTTGTTGTTGTTGTTGTTGATCACTAGAATATGTAATGAAACGTATTCATACTTAATTTCTCAAAATTGTTGTTCTTTGACGAGATAAATCTCATGCTTGTGCTGTGTAACATTGTTAGGGAGTGCTATACTGTGAAATTCAGATGCTCACCTCACTCGAGCTCGAGGTGAGCTGCAATGGAGATCGGAGAAAATGCAGAGCTCCCATGAAGAGAGAGAAAAGTGAGAGTAAAAAAGAATCTAAAATAGGCCACTCAACCTTTTCTTACAAATTGGGTATCAGTATATACAAAATGTCCTAACTAAAAGAATTAACAAAATAGCTTATCTAATAATAAATTAACTAATTAGCTAACTAGCCATTTTCAAGTGTGTAGTCACATTTACATAATTAGCCATTTCAACACCCCTCCCCCCCCCCCCCCCCCCCCCAAGTTGGTGGTGTAGCAAACACTGCCAACATGTATAAAGCTGCTGAGTGTTTGACTCCTGGTAATGCTTTGGTTAAAACATCTACAAGTTGTTCTGTAGTTCCCACATGTTGCAATGAAATTAGCCCTTCTTGTAGCTTGCTTCTAACAAAGTGACAATCCACCTCCATGTGTTTGGTTCTTTCACGGATGCATGGCAGATTAGATGTCACAAAACACTATAATGGGCTTAGGAAAAGAAGTTGTAAGCTCCTCAAACGGCCTACTAAGCCATACCAATTCTCCTACTACCTTCCTTAGAGCTCTATACTCAGCTTCTGCAGAGGACAGTGAAATGGTGTCCTGCTTCTTTGATTTCCAACTAACAAGGTTGTTTCCTAAAAGTACAAGGTACCCACTCACAGAATTCTGGGAATATGGACATGCAGCCCTGTTAGAGTCACAATAAGCCTTAATAGTATAATCTGCATCCTTGGATCGGAAAATCCCCAGAGTTGGATCCCCTTTCAAATATCTGAGAAGGTGAAAAGTTGCTTTCAAGTGAGGATGTCTGGGGTCATTCATAAACTGGCTCAGATTATGTACACTGTAAGCTATATCCAAACTAGTGTTTTTGAGGAAGTTAAGTTTCCCCACTAATTTTCTGTAGTAGGTGAGTTCAGTCAGAACTTCTCCTTCTTTTGCTCTGAGTTTGATTGTTGGATCCAGTGGTGAAGCAAAGCTGTTGTGATCCATGCACTGATATTCTTTGAATAGGTCAAGAGTGAACTTTCTCTGAGATATTATCACACCATCAGCTTTATAAAGAACTTCTAGTCCCAGAAAATAGTGTAACCTACCCAAATCTTTTATCTTGAAGCTGTCATTCAGAAAAGTTTTCAGTTCCTCAATTTCCATTGTGTCAGTGCCTGTCACCACAATGTCACCTACATATACTGCTATATATATGGTTGAGTTTTTAGTTTTCTTATAAAATAAAGAGTATTCATACATAGAGTGTGCATAACCCCTTGAACATAAGGCCTCGGTAAGTTTGGCATACCATTGCCTCCTAGCCTGTTTCAGCCCATAAAGTGACTTGTTGAGTTTGCAAACTAACTCTGAATTGTCTACTTCCAAGCCTTAAGGAACCCCCATGTTGACCTCTTCATTTTAGTCACCATGTAGAAAGGAATTATTCACATCCAATTGGGATATGTGCCACCCCTTTTTCACAGTAATAGCTATCAGAGACCTCACAGTAGTCATTCTAACTAACCTAGCTTGCTGAGTATACCCTGTGTAGTCAAGCCCTGTGTCATAGTCAAGCCCTGTGTAGTCAATACCTGCTTGCTGAGTATACCCTTTCACAACTAACCTAGCTTTGAGTCTTTCTACACTCTCATCTGCTTTGTGTTTTATTTTATATACCCACTTACATCCTATTTTATTCTTCCCAACAGGCAGAGGGACTAGATCCCAAGTATGATTAGCATGTAGTGCTTCAAACTCTTGGTCCATAGCTGATTGCCAGGCAGGATTCATGGCTGCCTCCTTATATGATGAAGGTTCACTGTCACTGCAAATGTCCCTTACAAGACATTGACTTTCAGGAATTAGAGTATCAGGAGGCATATGATGACTCAGAAAATGTAACACTGAGATAAAATGGTGTGGTTGAGTTACAGTGATTAGCAGGGGATGGTGACTTCAACTTTGGAAGTGAGTGAAGGTAATCTTGCAGATATAGTGGTGTTTTACAAGGTCCTTGTGGTTTCCTTAGGGTAATGGAGGTCTGGTCTGGTTGATTACCAACAAGTGATGTGTTGTGGTCTGAAGATTGTGGTGTGTCAAATGGTGGTAAGGTAGGAGAATACTTTGATGACATGAAAGGTCTGGCAGGTGTTAAGAGGAATAATATGTTCTAAGGGTTGGTTTTGTGCAATGCTTGTTCCATTATCACTAACATAGAGATGTCTATCATTCTGAGGAGAACAATCAATGAAGGGGATAGGATTATTGAAGATAGAAGGGAGAGATGCACTTTCAAATGGTAAAGTAAATGGAAACACACTTTTAATGAAAACAACATCCCTGGAAACATGTATCTTTTTAGTGGCAAGATTTAGGACCTTGTACCCTTTGACTCCATAAGGGTAACCAATGAATACATGTGGAGAAGTTATAGGTTCAAATTTGTCCTTATGCACCTTAGGTATGGAAGGATAACACAGACACCCAAAACTTTTCATATGGGAGTATGTTGGTTTTATTTTGTAAATTAGTTCAAATGGGAATTTAGGGTGATTGGAATAAGAGGGCTCTGGCAGTTTTCAAAAAGGTATTGCATTTTCTTTCGACTACACCATTCTGTTGTGGTGTGTAGGGTTCAACTCCTTTGATGGATGATGTCTTTAGATTGAAAGAATGGGTTTGCTTCATTACTAGTGAATTCTGTACCATTGTCAGATCTAACAGTTTTGATTTTAGTGTTGAATTGAGTTTCAACCATGGGGATAAAGGTTATAACTTGTAGGGCATTGCTTTTGCAAGTTAGAAGGTTGGTCCAAGTGCACCTGCTATAATCATCTACCATTGTGAAAAAGTATTTGTAATTTTCATGTATAGTCACATGATAGGGTCCCCATATATCTATGTGGAGTAATTGGAAAATTTCAGTTGTGAAGTTGCTCCTTTGAGGGAATGGCAGTCTCCCTTGTTTGACCATTGGGCAAATAGAGTAGAGGAAGGGTTGTTTGGATTGGAAGGAAATAGGGACAGAGGAAATTCCCCTCATTTTGACAAAGGGTACATTCCCTAATCTATTGTGCCATAAAATGTTCACATCATAACCAGGAGATGTACAAGAATTCAAAACAGAAATAGATCTCTGATTTATATTGATTAAACTTGGACTATTTATAATGGGAGGAGATACACACTTATTTGTGGAAACTGGACTATGTACAAATGAATGATTATGGTAGTATGAAGTGAATCCTATCGTTAGGGCAAGAAACTGAACTATTGACTACAGAATTGTTATACATGTTCCTCAGACACTTTGGACAGAGAAAGTACACACCATCATAGGCCTTACAAATCTCTAGAGGCCTCTTCATTGAATGGGCCTACAGAATACAAAGATGATCAGTAAAGGCCACTATACTTTTGGGATTAGAACCGACTAGACAATGAATGGAAATCAGATTATATTTAAATGAGGGTATAAACATTACTCTATGCAAGATGATGTCAGGCACAAGTGTTACACTACCAATTTTTGTTACTTTTACTTTATAGCCATTTGGAAGGACAACTATAAGAAGGAAAGGTAATGTCACAATATTGGTAAGGAGGGACTTATTAAAGGTCATATGGTTTGAGGCTCCTGAGTCTAATATTCAAGAGTCAGTCTTGTTTTTGAAACACTCACAGGACAATCTACCAAAATCAATAGAGGAAGTGCAGACCACTATACCTGCAAAGTTCACAGCTCCATTAGTGGAATTGCTAGCATTTATATGTTCTGCTCCATTCCTAGCTTGGAAGTGTTGCAACAGGTTCATGATCTGTCCATATTGTTCTCTTGAGAGGCTGACGTTTTGATCCTCATCCAAATTAGTGGTTTCCTCTATCTTATTACAAGGTGTATCATTGTGAACGTTTGCCACTACCTTTTTTCCTCTGTTGAAGTTCTAACCTCGATTAAAACCTTGACCCTAATTAAAGCTTTGGTTGGGATTGTGATTCTGATTGCATGAGTGGCCGAAGTTATCAGGATAGCCGTGCAATTTGCAACACTTATCTTTAGTGTGATCGGGCTTTTTGTAGTAGTCACACATGGGTATTTTCCTACCATAACCACTGTAATTACCGTTGTTAGGTGAGTAATTGGTCCTATAGGCATTTGACTTAGAACTGGTGGCAGTCAATGATGTGGACTCGATGAACAATTGAGTGCTTGGCTTGATTTCTCTTTGCTTCTCATCTTGTATCGGCAAAGAGAAGGCTTGGGCCAAATTAGGCAATGGATTCATCATCAGGATGCTTCCTTGAATCACAGTGTATGTGTCATTCAAACCCATTAGGAATTGAATTAGTCACTTATCTTGTTCGGCTTTGTAAAGACTTTCCTTGGCACCACAAGTGCAATTGCAGTTGCATTGGGATCTGTTGCTCAAAGTACTCAATTCCTCCCAAAGCTTTTTCAATTTAATGTAGTAGTTGGTGATGTCAAGGGTCCCCTGGGAAGTATCATTGATTTCCTTCTGAATTTGATACAATCTGGCTCTATTTGTTTGCTCATATCGATCTTCTAATTCAATCCATAACTCCACAGCATCATTCCCATTTTCAACACTGTACGTAATTTCTTTCGATAGAGAATTGAGAATCCAGGAAGTTACCATATCATCACATCGCTCCCACTGACGGAATTTGGGCGAGTGAGGATCTGGGCATTTACATTCACCATTTATTAACCCTAATTTATTTTTGACTGGGAGTCCTCGCAATACACTACGCCTCCATGATCGATAGCCAACTCCACTCAAAGGAGTTGATATAAGCATCACCACAAAGTTATCCGACAGATGTAGATATAAAGGATCGCTAGTGTCGATTCCAGAATTTCCTTGGATTCCTACATTCATTGATGTAGTATCAATCTTGTTCAAATTGTCCACAACCATAAGAAGTTGAAGCTAGAAATGATAGTATTTCACTATTGGAAGAAGAAGCCCTTTGATGAGGCACTCAAACTAGGGTAAAATCGAACAAATTTCAAAAGTCGGACAGAATTAGGGCAAAAACAAAGTGACGATGAATTGAGGAGAGTAATAAAATGAGAGAGACGATCGTAGCAGGATGGTCGGGCTTTGATACCACATGAAATTTAGATACTCACCTCACTCGAGCTCGACGTAAGCTGCAATGGAGATCGGAGAAAATGCAGAGCTCCCATGAAGAGAGAGAAGAGAGAGAATGGATAAGAATCTAGAATAGGCCAACCAACCGTTTCTTACAAATTGGGTATCAGTATATACAAAATGTCCTAACTAAAAGAATTAACAAAATAGCCTATATACAAATAAAAAATTAGTTAAATATCCACTTGACAAGTATGTAGTCACATTTACATAATTATCCATCTCAACATTTAACCCCCCTCCCCCAAGTGTGACTTCCAGCGCGAATTCGAATTTAGTTGGGCCTCAATGTGGTAACTGCACACCTGTGGAACAACAACAACAACCCAGTATAATCCGGTACCCTTACCTATTTGACTCAAAAGATATAAAAAGTTTGTTGAACAAATCTATCGAAAGATGAAGAGGTAAATCTTAGCTGAGTATAAGTCATTATGCAAGTTTTTGAGGCAAGGATTTGACGGCTTGATGCTTTGATTATTGCGCTGCTTTGAGACCTATTGCCTTGATTTTGGTGCCACCCAACCCTATAAATAGGTGGGGATTTGTTTTTCTGAAGAACTTTAGCCGTTTCTCTCTTGAAAACTTCTTTCAGTCTTCCTCATTTGCTCTCATATCCTTATGTTCCTTCTTTCGTTCTTCAACTGAAGCTTCCACTTTCTTTTTTCTCGTTGACATTCCTTTGATCGATATCATGTTGAGGTCTCGTCATTCTCATGAAGAGGTTCCTGAAGCCACCCCGTCTTTTATGGTGCCTTGCCATTGCAGCGGGGATATGGTGGTAGAAGAAGGTGACAACCCTCTTACGATGGGGGAGTTACTACCGAGACACCCTTTATCTCGGAGTGACTTCCTCAAGGATCCTCCTTCCACCCCGGACCTCTGAGATTGAGTTGGTTTATATCGATGCCCTTCACGTAAAGTAGGCATTCCTGCCCATATAAAATGATTCTACCAAGTTTGTCTAGCACAACCTTTGCCATATACGCTCAAGGTGCTTCTGCAACTGACCAAGTATGTAGAGTTGGCGGAGTACAGTGTTTCTATCCACCACCTTCTGCACCTGTTCACGCCTAGCTTCCTCAGGGGTACCATGGTATATTTGAGGCCTCATGGTACGAAAGAGCTGGTGGTAAGGACAGATGACCGGGAAAGTCATAAGTTTTGGTATAAGTACTTCTTTATCAAGATCGAGCATATCGTTTTTGATTCCGCTGGATTCCCGGAGCGGTGGAACGAGACTCGTAAGTGTCGTCACTTATTTTGTTCTCCTTTCTTCTGTATTTGTTGTAAAGTTTACTCTCTTGCTGTTTCGCAGCGATGGACCGTCCACGCTGCCCTAATGCGTGTATCAAGGATTGAGTAGCCCGTCTGTTTCCCCATGCAATAGAAACTCGAACTTAGCCCACCTTCGTGAAGTCATACAGCCCTAAAGTTTCTTCCGATAAATGTCATACTTACTACTTTATTGGTTGCGCGACTATATTTAATAGTATAACCCTTTGTGATGATAGGTCGAGGATCTTCCAGGCGAAGGGCGCCAATCCTTGCCTTTTGACAAGCCGTTGCTACTGCGGACACGTAGTTTATTTTGAATGAGTGTTTGGGGGGGATCTCCTCAACCTATTCAATCGGGAGATTCGTCTCGAGTCGTGGTCGCAAGGGAGGAGGATTCCTCGGTGCCGGTCCCACATCCTTTAGATGAATTTTCTAATGGTGATGAGTCGTTGAGGAAAAGAAGGAGGTTGGAGCTTGGGAAGGGTGTGGCCAATAATTTTGATAGAAGTGGGGCGTCTTGGACAGCCCCTATGCCCGTATTATGGCCGACGCTATTTTGTCGGGGAGGTCTCCCCAAGTGGAAGGAATTTGTCCAGGGGCTGGGTCAATGCGCTCTATTGAGGGTGGTGCGTCGTCCAACATTGGAGGGTGTCGTTGAGGGTGGCAGCTAGTTCGGATGTTGACCTAGAGGACTTTAATGAGTTCGTGGGTCGCCATACCCGCATGGAGGTTAAAATGAACGGTTCTAACCGTCATGTAGTCTTCCTTGGGGATTACAACTTGCTGCTGAACAACGAGCAAGTGGTGTCTACCTTAGCTCCCTTGTGTGTCGGTCCTGGAAGCGAGATTCTCAGGGCTATGAGCGACGTGGAGTTATCTCAAAAGGTCACCGGTATGGCCTTACGGGTAGGTGCCTTATCTTTTCATTTCGTCATTAAGTTTGTGCGGTAACTATTGTTCTATATTTTTGTTTCTAACTTCTCCCCTTTTCTTTTGTCAAACCTTCATCATTGAGTTTGAACGGGATCTTCAAGATAGGAGATAGACGGGTCTTGTGAGAGGATGTCATCCAAATATCATCACTATCGGGCTAAGGACCGGCGATGGCCGATATTTATCATCAAGACCCTGAGTTTTAGGTGTTTCGTGAGGGGCTTAAGCAGCGGGAAGACCAGTTGGAGTACAAGATTGAGAAGTTGAGGGAGGGATGAGGAGCTCATGAGGGTTGTCACCCGTAATAGTGATTTGGAGGCTTCTTTTAAGGAGAGGTAGGATAATCTCGAGTTGAGCAAGGGGTTGACGACTGAAAATGCTGACTCACAGGCGTAGGTGGTCGACTTGACAATTGAGTTGAGTGCAAAGGCGAAAGAGATTGAGGGGCTCAAGGGCGAACTGGGCATTAGTGCCGATAAGTTGGCGGCAACTATTTCTGAATTAACATCTTTAAAAGGAAACCACTGGTCGGTGGGTTGCAGGGCTCAAAGGGCGTATCAGAGAGCTGGAGGCGGAGCTAGCTGCACTAAATGATCAAATGGCCTCATTGCGGGTGGTGGATGCGAGTCGACGCTCTAAGCTTTCTATGTCTCGTCCTTCATCCGAACCGGTCGTGCCCCGTCATTTATACAAGTTGTGGGTTCATGCTGAGGCTCGGCTAGATGTGTATAGGGCATTTTTTGCCAAGGGAAGGGTGACTGAAGCGGAGCTTCAGGCCGTTCATACCGCAGCTTGTGAGGCTTGTGGATACGACCCTCTTACTCCTGACGAGGGCGACGTCAATTTTGATGATGCGGGTCATCTTGCTTTGGACTCATGGTACGAGGATGTTTACCCTTCCGGGGGTGATGTGTAGCTTATGTTTGTACTTGTTTTTGTTGGTAGGATTTTTACAGAGGCGTACTTGAGCCCATTTGTGGATATTATAACTAACATTTCGATGTAATGTAAAATATTTTTTTTGATTTGCTCTTTTCTCAATGTTTACAATATTTGGGGTACATGTCGATGGCCTTGGCCATTGGGATAATGCTTCGAACTGTCGTCGAAGTAGAATCCCGTGGTAGTTCGAACGAGGTCGAACTTATGTCATTGTCGATGACCCTAGCCATTGGGATGTTGCTTCGAACTGTCGTCGAAGCAGAATCCCTTTGTAGTTCGAACGAGGTCAAACTTATGTCGCCGTCGATGGCTTTGGCCATTGGGATGGTTCTTCGAACTGTCGTTTAAGTAGGATCCCGTCGTAGTTCGAATGAGGTTGAACTTATGTTATCGTCGATGGCCTTGGCCATTAGGACATTACTTCAAACTGTTATCAAAGTAGGATCCCTTCGTAGTTCGAATGAGGTCGAACTTATGTTATCGTTGATAGCCTTGGCCATTAGTATATTGCTTCGAACTGTTGTTGAAGTGGATCCTATCGTAGTTTGAACTTATATTATTGTTGATGGACTTGGCCATTGGGATGTTGCTTTGAACTGTCATCGAAGCAGAATCCTATTGTAGTTTGAACGAGGTCAAACTTATGTCGTCGTCGATGGCCTTGGCCATTGGGATGTTGCTTCGAACTGTCGTCGAAGTAGGATCTCGTCGTAGTTCAAACGAGGTCGAACTTATGTTATCGTCGATGGCCTTCACCATTGGGATGTTGCTTCGAACTGTTGTCGCAGTAGGATCCAGTTATAGTGCGAACGAGGTCGAACTCATGTTATCGTTGATGGACTTGGCCATTTTTGGTTGGAGATTCGGTCGTATTCCCGTAGGAAGACGTGCCTTTGCGTATGTAATGGAGGTTTAATCATATATTTGTAAGGATCGCATGTCGACTATGCACATATAATGGAGGTTCGATTAAGTTCTTGTGAGAATAACATGTCGATTCCACAAGTAAAATGGAGATTCGATTGAGTTTTTGTGAGAATCATATGTTGATTCCGCACGTACAATGGAGATTTGATTGAGTTTATGTGAGAAACACATGTTGATTCCGCGCGTACAATGGAGATTTGATTATATATATCCAATCCCTCCATTATTTCTCTCCGAAGATCTTATCGGCGGATCAAGGTAATGAACATCACTCTGATCATTGAAGCATCTCCCTTGCCACCTCGTCAAAAACCTCCTCGAAAAAACCCGATTGGGACAAAACTCGGGTGAGGGAAAAAGAGTACGACTTAGGTGACGCCTTCTCTCAGAAGTGGAAGTACTTGAGATGGGTGACATTCCAGTTGTTCTGGAGTATCTTTCCCTCTATTGTTTCTAACTGGAACACTCATTTGTTTGCTGCAGTTATGATTTTGGATTGTCCTTCCAAGTTATTTCCCAATTTTCCCTCATTAGGGTCTTTCGATGCTTGTGTCTTAGCCTTGAAGAAGTAGTCTCTGACTTTGAGAGGTTGTACCTTGGCTCTCTTGTTGTAGTATATTTCTACTTGTTTCTTCTGGGCTACCACTCTTACGTGGTCCATGTCTCTTCGTTCTTCAACTTCATCCATATCCTGTAGCCTACTTTCATCGTTACCTATTCCGCTCTCATTGGAGTATCTTAAACTGGTCTCCCCGACCTCGACGGGTATAACTACATCGGTCTCGTAGACTAGTGGTTATGGCATTTCTCCTTTGCTAGTTTTCAGCGTAGTGCAGTATGCCCATAATACTTCTGGTAGCAGTTCAAGCCATAGCCCTTATAGCTTCTACAAGCTTCTTTTTTAATATATTCAGTATTACTTTATTGGAGGATTCGGCTTGACCATTGGTGGCAGGGTGGTATGGCGTGGAGAGTATACGTTTGATGCGCCACTTTTCAGAAAACTCAGTCGTTCTTTTTCCGACGAATTGAGGGTCGTTGTCGCAGCTGGTTTCTTTGAGGATGCCAAAATGACATATGATGTTTTCCATATGAAGGCGATGACCTCCTTCTCGCGTATCTGAGTGTATGTACCTGCCTCCACCCATTTAGAGAAGTAGTCAGTTAAAACCAAAAGGAAGCGTACTTTACTTTGTCCTGCTGGGAGAGGGATGACTATGTTCATTCCCCACTTTATGAACGACCATGGTGAAGTGACGGAATGAAGGAGTTACCCTGCTTGATGTATCATAGGGGCATACTTTTGACATTGTTCACATCTCCTGACGTAGTCGGTGACTTCTTTTTCATGGTGGTCCAGTAGTATCCGGCGCATATGAGGCATCGGATAAGGACGCAGTTTCCTGTATGGGTGCCGCAGTGCCCTTTGTGTACTTTTTCTAGTACTTGCCTTGTTCAGTGCGACCCAAGGCATTTGGCTAGGGGCCGCCGAACGTTCTTTTATAGAGATCACCGTTTACTAGGCTGTACCGGGCTGCCTGTACCTGGAGGTTTTTGGATTCTTTTTGTCTTGCGGGAGAGTTCCATCCTGCAAATAGGCTACGAAGCGGTTACGCCAGTCCCAAGTTAAGTTTATAGAATATACCTCAATGTGGTCTATTTCGGAATGAAGGAGGGTCACCACATTTTCCGTGTTGATATTTTTGGTGGCCATAGCTAGTTTAGCGAGACCATATGCTTCGATATTCTGTGCCCTAGGTATTTGGTCGAGGCAGCATTCGTCGAATTTTGGCAGTAGTTTGTGGATTTCCGACGGGTACCTTTGTATCCTCTGCTCTCTGATTCGGAAAATTTCGATGACCTGATTTACCACGAGTTGAGAGACATAGTGGAGGACGAGTTGTCGAGCGCCATATTTGAGGGCTAACTTCAAACTTTAAACACAGCTTCATACTCGGCCTCGTTGTTAGTCATCTCAAGGCATCGTATGGACTAGCAAATTACTTCACCAGTAGGGACCTCGAGGACGAGTCCTAGTCACGATCCCGAGGCATTAGAGGCACTGTCGGTGTAGAGGACCTAGAGGTCAGGACGTGTAGAAGCGTGGAGTGCTTCCTTTTCTACTTTGGGCAATATCTCCGTGCTAAAATCAACGACGAAGTCTACGAGTACCTGCGGCTTGATGGTGGTTCGCAGTTGGTACGTTATGTCGTTCTCGCTTAGTTTTATGGCCCATTTGGCTAGTCTACCCGATAGTTCGAGTTTGTGTAGGATAACCCTTAGGGGGAAAGTTGTCACCACTTTTATGGGGTGACATTAGAAGTACGATCTAAGCTTTCGTGAAGCTACAACCAATGCCAGAGCTAGTTTTTCTAGGTGAGGGTATCTCGTCTCTGCATCTATTAAAGTTTTACTGATATAGTAAATCGGAGATTGCGTACCTTTATTTTCACGGACCAATACTGCGCTTACCGCAATTTTGGAAACTGCTAGATACACCAGTAGGCATTCACTCGGGTCCGCTTTGATGAGTAGTGGTGGTGAGGATAGATACATTTTCAGCTTTCTCAGGGCGTCGATGCATTCATCGTTCCATTGCAGCCCGTGGTCTTTCCTCAGCATGTGGCATATATCCGAGGATCGTGAAATGAACCTTGATACAACGGCTATTCATCCTGTCAGTTTCTGCACCTGTTTTTTGCTGGTCAGTGTCTCCGGTATTGTATCGATTGCCCTGATTTGATCTCGGTTGACCTCAATTCCCCTTTGTGACACTAGGAACCCGAGGAACTTTCCAGAAGTTACGCTGAATGCGCATTTTTCGGCATTCAGTTTCATCCCGTACTACCTTAGTATTTTGAAGGCTTCCTTCAGATGACCAATGTGGTCGTCTTTCTTTGCCGACTTCACCAGCATATCATCGATGTAAACCTCCAAGGTCTTACCGAGTTGTTCCTTGAACATCTTGGTGACTAACCTTTGATACGTGGCTCCTGCATTCTTAAGCTCGAATGGCATCACTTTATAGTTGTACGTCCCTTGATGGGTTATGAAAGTGGTTTTTTCTTGATCTTCCTAAGCCATTAGAATTTGGTTATAGCCGGAGTAGGCGTCCAAGAAGCTTAGCAGTTCGTACCCTACCGTTGCATCGATAAGTTGGTCGATGTGAAGTAAGTGGAAGGAGTCCTTCGGACATGCTTTATTTAGATCGGTGAAATCAACACACATTATCCATTTCCCGTTCTTCTTTTTGACCATGACCACATTTGCGACCCATTGAGGGTATTTCGATTCCTTGATGGAACCGTCGGAGTATTTGCGGTATTGAATTTTCTCCTTATCTGATGCACCAGCGGGTAAAATGGGTTGACGTTCAGCCTATGTGTGGCGATATTCCTTGGGATTCCCGGCATATCTGAGTGGGAGAAAGCACATAAATCGGAATTGTCCGTTAAAAACTCACGATACCTACTTGGCTCTGTGAGGTCGTGTCCAATGTAAGCCTTTTTGGTGTTGTCGGTGTTGTCCAATTGGACAGGATCGAGGTCTTCCATGGTTGCCTTGCAATCTTCTACAATGTCCGGGTATTTGATGGCCTCTACCTGTACGTCGAGTTTGGTGCCCGACATAGCTGATTGATATGCTTTCGCACTCACCCCTTTTAGTTGTTTGGTGTGCGTGCAATCTTTGGCAATCCGGTAGCATTATTGGGCGGTACATGGTGTCACACCTCCTTTTTCACTACACCCCTGGAAGGGTATAAAGGAGTTTTTCTAATTAAAGGACAATCAAAACGATATTTATTATTAGAAGATTCAGAGTCGCCACTTGGGAGATTTATGGTGTCCCAAGTCACCGGTTGAATCCTGAATCGAGGAAAATAACGACTCTGTTTAACAGTCCGCGAACCAGAAATCCGAGTAAGGAATTCTATTAACCCGAGAGAAGGTTTTAGGCATTCCCGATTTTTGTGGTTCTAGCACGATCGCTCAACTGTTATATTCGGCTTAATTATCTGATTTTAAACAATTATGAACCTATGTACAAATTTTAACTTTTAACCGCTTTTATTATTATTTTTTAAATAGAATTGCAACGTCATTAAAACACATCTCGAACCACGTCACATTAATGCACCCGTAATTTTTTACATATTTTAACATCGTTGAGATTTGGATTTGGGTCACATAAATGCGCACCCGAATTTAGGAAAGTAATATTATTAAACAAGCGCCTAAAGCAATTATGCGTTTGCACTTTGTGAAGACCATGGAATTTGCTAAATGGCACGCCTCGGAATCTGAGGATCAATTCAAGATTAAATAAAGCGAGGGCCATGCAATTGTCATTTTTGTTTGGCATGGCGCACCTCAATTCTAATTTAGAGGGAAATTCAAACTAAAAGCTCGCAGGGCCATAAATTGTGTCTTATCTAGTATAGCTCACCTCCCTAACTAGTGGATTTAATAAATTAACACTAAATGTGGTTAAAGGTTCTTGAAGGCCATTTATTCAACAGATAGAAATCACAAACTGGCTCCTCACGGGAAGTCCAAAGACAGGCGGGTTAGCGCTAAAGCTGGGCATTGCGTTAATCAAAATTGAGGCCCAACTCATATTCAGAGAAGCTGTTAAGCTCGGGCCCAGAGATGAATCCAAATCCGAACAAGCGGATTCAGCAAAGGATTAAGTCCCCAATTCGAGTCCACAGGCCAAGTCGAGAGGCTGATGTTTTTTTTTTTTTGTTGCATTTTTCAATTCTCTTGAACCAATCAGATCAAGCTATCAGAATCATATGATACGAAGAGATCAAGGATCTCATTTCCAATTCACCCATTTTAAAAGAAAACTACAGAACCTTAGACTTAAAAAAACAAGTGCAAGTATTAAAATCATAACCCATAACCCTTCAAAATTGTCTTTTAAAAAAACGGGTTCCAATTACAATTTTTTAAATTCTACTCATGATTTCACTCCCTGACATAACAAGTGATGATACATATTTGTAAACAACAGATTCAAATTGGGCCTATATGGACCCAAAGTTATGAAAACACAATAGCAACATACCTGGAACCATCTTTAACCATACATTACCAGTCATTTTGAATTAAATTGAACAAACTCACGTGAAACAGATCATGGTTAAACAGTAGAGGAACATTTTTACACCCCAAAACAACTCAGGTCTAGTCTTCAAATAGGCGACATTAAATACTTATTAACACAACATTCTCAACAATCCTAGTGCTGGACCTAATACATTCTGATTTGGCTCATAAATGACCAAATCCACAAGCATAAACCAACACTCAAAACTAAAAACCTTTCAAGAGATCTTTAATAGACATAAACTTGAACAGACCCTGATTTTGCATGAGAAGACCTCATTTGAAGCCTAATAGAGATAGTTATGAACCACATTCCCATACATGATGCTGATACATGCTATACCAATGAAACTAGGTCACCAGATCTCTATCAATGAACACAACGCATTTAAAACATGAGGAAATCAGGAAGGGTGAAGTGAAAGTCTAACTTGTAATCCCATTATCATTTTTGCCAATAGTTATAAACCACTTATATAAATCTAAATTAGACAAAAGGTCACACTAAATCAGAAAGCAAATCAGAAGAAAAAAAAAGCGAAATGAAAGGATTCTCAAGCTTCAACTCTTCAAATCCATTCAATTCTCGAAACATCACTTCACAATTAACAGGGTTACAAAGTGGTGTACCTGAAATTTGAAAATAATACAAAGAAATGAGGGTCAGCAGCAGGAACAGGAACCAGCAACACAATCAGCCCAGAAATGATTGAGAAAAGACCAATTTAACCCAATTTTGAACCCACAATGATATCACATAAAGCTCAGAACCAAAATCAAACCAAAAGTGAACCAAAAACTCAAATACCAAACAGATTCAGCTCATTCTTTAACCTTCAATTGCTTAAAACTATCTCAGAATCAATGTCCCAAGAATTCCCAAGGTTTTTCCAATAGGACAGTGATTTTTCTTTGTATTTTAGCCGTCTGATTTTTTTTTTTTTTGTATTTTTGCTCTCTACATCCTAGGTCTATTTTTCTGTATATTAGCTCTTGGGTCACTCAATTTTCCAGAGTTCTTCCTCTTAATCTCTCTGTTAATTTTTCTCTTTTCCTTTCTCAATTCAGACCTCTCTTTTTTATCTTGGTCATTACCCCCTTTCCAGACTATGTATCCCTTTCCACCTATATTCTTTCAGCTTTTTGATTATCCCCCCCCCCCCCATGTTACCTACTTTCCAGGCTATGTATTCCCTTTACATCGGTATTTTCAGCCTTTTAATTAGGCATTCCATGAGTGTGTTTATCACTAACAATTTATCTTTTCAGTTTTTTAATCCTCCACTAACTTAGTGCTCGTTATTTAAATAGCTAGTGCACCACTTAACTTTGTTAGCAGCTCCCTATTTTAATTACTGAGGGTCTAAATTCCCCAAACTACCCCCTGAAATCCCTAGTTATCTAATATCCACTTAAAGTTCTAGGTGTTTACAAATTAAGGTACACAATCCTTCAACACCTAAATAGCCTTACTATGAACCGAAATCAGAAATCAATCAACAATTGAACAACTAAAACTGGCATTTACGAAGAAACAAACAATGAATGCCCTATTTCAAACTTTGAATCAATTACACTAGCCATCTAACAGGGAATCAAACAGTACTAACATGCTGATTTCAATTACATCACACCCAACATACCTAAATTAAAAACTGAAATCCTAATGATCTAATGGCGATCCCAAACATTTAACTCTTAAACACAGAAGCTAATTAAACCTAAAACTAAACAGAATGGACGAACAAAAACCAAAGCACAACCCTTTTCTTTAGAAATTGATAAGAAAAACTAGACATGAATAGAAATAAATACGAATAGACAAACTAACCTAGAAGGTAGAACTAGGTTCGAAGCTAATCACAACATCAATCGGAGAATGGACAAGGTAAAACATGTAGAAGAAAAGAGGAAGGGGCAGAAGTAAAGCAAGTTAAAGGATGCGCAGAAATATGGTAAAATGGACTCACCTTTTACACTCTGAAGACATTACTTGCTATCATGATTCCTACGAAACTGATACTAATCGCTTGTTCTTGTAAAGAACAAATGAGCAGTATAAGTTTTGTACGGAATCGGTCTTTTAATCACGGAAAGCTAAGGTCTGGACCAATACACGTTGCTAGGTTTACGAAATCGAATTTGAACCCCTAGGTCTCAGACCTTAGATTTGATATTCCAGAGTTTCTGGTAAGATTAAAAGGAAACTGGTTAGGGATTAGGGTAGAGGAGGGTGAGGGGATCATGGGGTGTCAATTTGGGATGGTTTGGTGGTGGCGCCGCCACCGGAGAATTTTAGGGCAACACTAGGGTTCATCGATTCAAATCGATATTCGATAGGTTTGGCCGTGATTCAAAGGGAGTGGTTTGGATATTTGGGAAGATGAGGTTTAGGGGAGTTTGGGGTGTAATTTTTGTGAGGTTTGGTGACTGACCGCCGCTGTGGGCGATTTGCGGTGGGCGAGCGGCGGCGGTGTAAGGGTTTGGTCTCTGAGAGAATGGGGGATGAGACCTGGGGGGTTTCTGAGAGGGTAAGGGGTTTGAGGTTTTTGGTATATTAAAATTATTGATTCACTCAGGGCCGTTGGATGATGAGAATGCAACAGCCATGATTGATCCTTTAAAGAAAATGGGGTCGTTTAGTTTACTGGGGGCTGGGTCGGTTTTTAGGAGCGGGTCGGATCGGATAACGGGCGAAGCTCTGGACCGTTTGATCATTAGAGATCAACAACCAGGGTTAGTCGTTACAAAATGACACCGTTTGGGTCTAGGCATGAGACGGACCAGGTTTGGGCGGGACTGGGGTGGGTTTCAGGTGTATTTGATTTGGGCTTCTTGAATTAAATTGAATTTGGCCCAATTTTGAATTCCTTCTCTTTTATTTAATTCTTTACCTTTTCTTTTCTTCCTTTTTTTTTCAAAAAATTAAAACTAAAATTCTAAAATGAATTATTAAAACCTAATTAACTTAAAAATACTAATTAACTGTAGATGATAATTATCACACACATGTAAATAATTTAAGTACCAAAATCACACAATTAAACACTAAAAATAAAAAGT